>BMAU01006397.1:0-125539 GCA_019973935.1 Trichonephila clavipes | reverse complement strand
TCTCGTAGAGGCCAGAAACTAGAAGCAAACTGATAGATTGAGGTTAAAAAACAGGGGAAAACAAGATTATCGTATACTATATGAGTGTAATCCAGAAATTACAGTGTCCATACACATACTAAGAATTAAAAGATGCTTTAAAAGAATATTTCTCCAGGAAAATTGCTTTGAATGAATTTTAACATCAACCCTTTAAGAAAAATATGTTCAAATATGACAAACCACAAAGAATTTGTGTGTGTTTCCACGCGTACACTTCACAGCCAGTGATTAATTTCATAGCATAAAATATAGAAGATGAATTTTTAAAATTCTAAGAAATCAGGCATTTCAGAATTTTAAGAAATTTCTTACCCATGCTTGACAGTAAAATTCTTTGGTATGCCTGGTGTATTACAAGGTTTAGTTATAATATAACAAATGAACTAAGAAATAAAATAACTATTTCTCAAGTGTCGAACAGTCCTAAGAAAACACATTTGAGGTGTACATGGGTATGGGAGGGGGACAAGTAATGCATGTAATATTTGCGAAATTATAACACACGCGATACGTCAAAGGATTCAAAAAATAACATATATACTAGCTGTTTGGCCGGGTGTTGCACGGGGTTTCTGGAGTGTATAAATATTTTTCCTTCCCCCCAATCTCAGCACTTCCTCGGGCAGTGTCATTTCTATATTAATATGCCATTAAAAATTCTTTTCAAAATTTCTTTGACTTTTTTCCCCGTCAGACGGGTTTCTTTCCCCCTCCTCTTACTCCGGCGTTGCACTGGCTTTTACCATGTGTATAACTTATTCCTATGAGAATTTCCCCTTTCCTCTCGATGACAGCATTTCTGTGTGTATGCAACGTAATGCATATGAGTGTTTTTTATAATTCTGTCATTAAAAATGTCCTTTTTCCAAATTTTCCACTTCTTTTCCTTGCCAGACAGGCTTCATTTCTCTTCATCCGGCATTTTCGTCACTTGACCATGGCTCAAAATGACGAGGTCCGTCACCAAAAGTCCTCGCGTAGCTGAACAGTGCGACTTTAATGTTTACTCACTCACTTGTTTTTTTCATTGCACGGACATATGCCTATAATACACCTAATTATGCATATTGTTGCCAATTGTCTACATTCCAGTTCCACTAAACTTTATTCAAAACTCGAGGTGAGTATTTTCCGAACGCACGTTGATAACCATAGTCGATAAATTGTATTATTGAAAGAAAACTTGTCATTATTTATGGTGCGTGAGTTATATATAAATATATATTGATATGCGAATGAGGTAGATAATAGTGTACTGAGAGATATTTCCTTTTGTCTTTGAGTTTCCTGCACAGGAGTGATTCATCTAATTGAAAAAATATTTCTTAAAGGTAAAAAAAAAAATATTCTTTAAGGTAAGCTATGATTGTTTGATATTGCATTGGAAAATTGTATTGGATATATGCGAGATTTTCAGGAAATACTGTACATTGCCAAAGTCTATACACATTTTTTTCAAAATAAATACTCATTATTACTGACTTTTCTTCTTTGCTAACTTTTTACGTAACCTATGACTACATTCCTACATAAAAAACGATTTTTTAAAATTAAAAAAATCATGCATTATATAGGTTTACACAATTTCGCTTCTATCAACTTGTCAAGAAAAAAACCAGACTAATATAAAGTACAAAAAAAATCGAATTCTTAGAAAGATCTCGAAATATGCTTAAACTAAATCTGGAAGAGACTTTAAGAAAGTATGATGTAATACGTTTTTCTCTAATACCGAATAGAATCGTGCAACAAAAAATAATACAATAATGAGTGCTTATAATCATAATTCCGGAAATGAAATCGATTTTATATTAGTATATGAGAAACTATTACTTCACTAGAAGTGAACTGTGTGCTTCCTTAATTATCTTTATATTTATCTCAGAGCGTAAACATCTTATTTTGTGTGCCAGTTTAAAAAAAGTTGATAAATATTGCTATTTCAGTTGAGTAAGATTTCGTCATTTCTTACTCTCGTTCAAAGTAGCATTGCTTCAAATTGAACAAAAATATTTGTAACAATAAGACAATGAGATAGCTGAATTTTATAATATTTATTTGGGGCACTTTATTTTACATATATGTTACCGTTAAATCCGTTATTCCATAGAAAAACAAGGTATTTGATGAAATAACTAGACAAGTCAGTTAAAGAATATAAAGTTATTGAATTCTAAGATTTAACTAGGTATTCTGTAGAATAATGATAACTTTTGATCGTTAAAGTATGAAACATGGCACTGGAAAGTTCTTTGCACCGGTTCTAGTTGCTTTCAGTCAGTTTTGAACCATTTAGCTTTGGGGAAGGAGTTTTCCGATTAGGAACAAAAAAGATCGACACAAACAATTGTACTCTAGATTTCAGTTCAGAATGAGTGAGCGCGAATTAATTTCCATTAAATAGGTTTCTAATATTTACACAACGTTTCTACTTGTTGTAACAGCTCAAAGTTGTCCCACTGGACAAGGATTTAAAAAGTGTTCTTGTTAAAAACTGTGTAATAGTAAAGAGTGTGCTTGTTTCAAAAATAATAAGCAACGCAATTCAAAATGCCATCACAGCAATTCTTACCTTAATAAATAATTAAAAGCAAAATAAAGGTACTTGATAAAATTTAAATTAATATTCTCTTACATTTTTCTTTGAATCGATTTACACAATTTTTTTATGAAGCAACACTTTTTCTTCCCAAGATGCATTTATATGATAAATGTAACTATTTCTGCAACAAATTTTTATTTTTCCTACTAGTGTTAGCAATAATAAATGATATCATCTGTTTTTTTATTATTATTTATCAATTAATACCCCACACTAAGGATAAATTGTATTTTTCGAGCTATTTAGGATCAATTCATTTATAAAATAACTTTGAAATGTTTTATTTTTCGTTTTCTCTATTTAACGGTCTATTACATAGTTATTCTATGAAATGACTAATAAAGTATAAAAGTTGCCTAATGACCTGATGGTCAATGGCCTGGCATTTGTAAAATAAAATAGTATAAAAATTTTCATCATTTATATTCTTTAACTGATTTGTCTAATTATTTCTTGAAATACCAAGTTATTTTATGAAATAACTAAATTATACACTTTAACGGCAACAAATATATAACAGAAAAAATTGTTTAAAATTGCATTCTTGCTTTCTAAGGCTAAGAGTTTACTATTGTACTCCTGTAACTAATATTTCTTACTATCTTCTGACTAGTTATACTAAAGTTTATAATTATTTATATTATTATTGATGTTCATGCTTGTCGCAAAAACCGTGCGCCAGACGGCACTACTATCTGTGTATCTCCAGTTACTATGCTTTTAGGGGAATAAAAATAGAGAGTGTTTTACAGTCCATGCGTGAGGTGTAATATCGAGCGATCCCGGGTGTAGGGATCAAACATTTTGGTCCGACTTTCCCGGAGTTCAACAAGCAACTATGGTTTTTGTGCTTTATTAGTTGAGTATTTGGTGGTGAAATTTGTGAATAGGTGAGTGTTTCTATTCTTAACCCTCTAACTGGATACCTTCCTCCTGAAAAGTTATTCCGAAAGCGTTTTACTCTTATATTGCTATTCCCTTCAAAAATGCAACAGACTTCAATTCTTTCCCCCTTTTCAAACTTGGGAGGTCGAAAGGGGACAACTTTATGACTTGGTTCGGCGTATTTGATCATTGAGAACCAGGATAGCAATCGTTTACAGCTAGCTGTTAAGTTGCCTTGGGCAATCTTGTATGAAAACCGTAGTTCTTTCTACTATGTCGTTTTCCCCATAGATTCAGTCACAGTAAATTTAAAACAAAATGCAGGGTAAAAAAAAACATGAAATAAATGGCGTGTTAAAAGTTGAAAAAAAAAAGTTATATTTTCTTCAAACAAAATTTATTTTTCTGTCATTTTTTAAAAATTAAAAAAATATATTTTGGTATTGCGGTTTGAACCAGAAAAAAAAAAAGCATCCTGTATTCATTTTTGAATATGAGAGTAAGAAAACGCGCTAACTTTCATGTTTTTAAAAAAGTTATGAGGTAAAAAAGATTAAAGGCCCTATCTTTTTTTAAACAATAAGACATAAATGGTGCATATTTATGAAATGAAACAGATCTTTCTCTATTCAATTATATTTTTAATTTAGAATAACATAAAAAATGATTTCAATACTTTTTTAATTTATTTAAATTTAAATCATATAAATGATATTTTTATGTTAACTGAATATTTTTCGGAAAATCTAAATTTTCATTCCTAGTGCTCTCCTTTTCGAACTCCTTGTATTAAATAAAAATATCTTTCTACATCGGCATTTGTGATGGACATAACACACATTCAGTCAATAATTTTTAATTTTAATGGGGGATATACTTCTTCAAATGCGCATGACAGTACTTCTAACCATTTTCTACTCAAGTTAAATTTCTTATCTTTATGTTTCTTTTATTACAAGGAAAAAATGTCACACATAGATAACTACATTTTCACACAATTCAGTCATTACAAATTCTATTGTGAGAAAAGTTCTCCCTAATTAATTTTGTCTTTCAAAAACAGTACACTTAAAACAATTTTGTTCAGTGAAGTTAACCGGCAGTTCCACAATGTATTCATACCAAATTTTAAAAACAAATTTAACACTTGAAAAAATGTATCCAGTATTAAATTTTTCAGTATACACAAAATATTTCCCGCTGTAGGGAAGATATAGTATGAGAGATGTGGTGAGCGGTTGTGAAAGAACGTTTTCGTACGTGTAGACTATTTTTGAAAATTTAAATATCACTGAAGCTGATCATATAACTGCAAATGAGCCTTATTTTTAGTGTGTGCTGGTATCAAAGTAAAACACTTTACAATATTAAACAGCCTATGGAATTATACTCAATATCAAACTATTCGCAAAATAGCTTAAAACTTCTATTCAAATTGTAAAGAAACTGAAATATAAATATATCTTACTACAGTCAAAAATATTCATAATATGTAAGTATCCTATTTCTCCACTTATTTCTGTACATTTTAAAAACTGTAGCTGAATGCAATTTTTTATATTTATAAACGAGGCATAAAAGCTCACACAGTCGTAAAAATGTCTTTATCATTTTTAAATATACTACTATAAAATGTATATGGATTGTAAGATGAGTTGTAAAATCCTAAAAGCTTTTAGAGGAGCTAAAAACATGTAAATTTGGATTGATCAAATTTTTAATATAATACACAAATATACATGTTATTAAGCAAATACATTTGAAAAATCAAACTTCCTTCTGAAATAAACGTAATTGAAAGAAAAATGTTTAATTGCAAATGAGTGGAAATACATGTTTATCTAAGGGGTATCCCCAAAGTGAGGTAATCCTCAAACTTAAGACTCAAACTCAGAGGCCCAACAATCCATGAGGGCCAGGAAATACTGTGCCCATCATAATACACGTGACCATTGGACGCTGAGGTGCATGAAAAGATGTCCCGATTTCTTGGTCTGTCTGAAGAGAGACCTTCAGTGTTTAAGACCCGAAGCAAGCTTGGTACTTATTTATCGACCCAATGTAGCGGGATGAAAGGCAGAGTCAACCTTGCGCAGCCCGTTAATAGAACCCCAGACCTGTGGTGTGGAAGCACTATACACTACCCCTCGATCCTATTCGGTGAAAAATAAAATTTAATGTTAGAATCTTATATAAATCCCTAATGAATGAGGGAGTCCAAACTTTTTTTTCATGTAAACTGTTTAGACGGAAATGGTTAATTATGAACATTTCACAAGTTGCATAAATTAAAATTAACCGTTATAGTTTACATAAATTTGTAAGGGTGCAAAAGGTGTATTTCGGCTGCACGAATTAATTTTAAAAGGAATACGGTTTCGAAAAAGTAGTACAAATCTATCTAAAGTAGGGTTGGTTACCTTAGATATTGTCAAAAACAACAATGTATTGGAAGCCAATTCCACAATTCGTTGTTATAAAAATGTATGCAACATTACAAGATTTATTTTTGCATTTGTAATTTATATATATATAATTTTTCCTGAGAACTTTAAAAGCTAGAGCGGCATCCATCAAAACCGCGGTTCTCTCTCTTTTTTCCAGATCGCCCCTGACTAAGCCGGCTCTGTCATAGTAAGTGAAAATGCCGGATTTTGTTTGTCAAGATCATTTTATAGCAGACTGCATTTTTCATGTATTTTAGATGGTCGTTTTATATTTTCTACATCAATATCTTAATGTCTGAATTTAAAATTACATAAAATTCTTGACATTCGCATCAATAAACATTATAATTTTTATTAGTATATGAATGTGTCATATCACACGATTACATGACTGTTATTCACATATTATTTTAACCATTTAATTAATATTAAGTATAACATAACGCACACAAATTTTCTGAACTGTAAAATAAATATTTCTAAAACTTCTTCAGATATACTCAAAATTTTTCATTCCTACCCTTCAGCTTCTCAGTTTTGCTTCTATGTAAAACTTTATTGTATATTCCTCGGTTTTTATAGTATATTTTTTGCTCTTAACATGCATTTTTCAACTGAATTGTATGAAAACTTCAAAATATATTAAAAAATACCAAAGAAGCTATATAATAAAATTTGAAATTTATATTATACTCAAAGAGTTGCTAGAACTTATGGTAAATAATTCTTAACTTTGCGATACATTTTTTTTTCGAAATTTCAAGTGGAATTTCTAACATAAAATTTCTTGCTTTATACGGTCGAGATTTCAAAAATATCCAGAATTTAATTACTTATTCAGTTAGCCTTGAAAAAGATAAATGTTGAGGTATTTTGCATAAATAGATATTTTTGAAGAATAATTCGAATGTTTTTGAATAGCTCGAATTTAAAATTGATTTTTATGTTTATTTATATGCATAAAAGTCTACTGTAAATGTTTCCGTATATTTTTGATTACCATTTATTTAAACATTCAAGTTATAAAAAAAAATGTGGGAAAATCTTCATTTATGTTGTCTTTGATGTAAACTGAATTTCAAGCACTTAAAATTCAAATATAATTCGATGTGTTTTAACAATATAGACACTGTACACTGGACACTGTACGTAAACTTCCCTGAACACTTGGGCTTTGAAATCTAAAAAAAAATTAATAGATCTTAATTAGTTTTTTTTTATTATTTTTATCAAAGTGTACGAAAATGTTTCAAATTATTTGATGAAGTTTAAATTTATTCATTTTTAGTGGTTGGAAATTTGAAAAGATTTCAAATTTTAAAGTGTTTGGTGTTTTATTATATTTTTTGGGGGCATCTTATAATGAAATAATCATGTTTCAAAAACTGAAAGCATTGATTAAGATAAGAAAAATGAAGCGAAAGAGAATATACTTTAAAAAAGATATAATTTGTCTAACTATATAAAATAGCAGATTGCCCTGACACGCCCCAACTTGTTACAGTTTGAAATTAATATGAAACCAAAATTGAATTGTAACATATTTTACTTATGCGTTGGGACTTTTGAAAACTTTTAAAATACAAGCTAGCAAACAAACACTTCTTCGGTTCTAAAGAAATTTCTCCCCGAATTTTTACGATTGCCCCAGGGTCAAAACACGGGGTTCCCTGCGAGCCATAAAACTGCTACTGTGTTGCTGTCTCCGTCCCTCATTATCTCTCAAGATGTTAAACCTTAAAAGGGGGAAAGGATTTCAGAAAAGTGCGGCTAATCCGCTTTTGAAAACGTTACTTGAGGGCAGAAAAATCCGTGCAGTCCATTTTCGAAGCATCTCTACACTGACGGAATTTTCCGTGCTATCCGGTTAGAGGGTTAATGATGATTTTAGGAATTATTTGGTTGTGTTCGCTAAAGTTGTTGTTAATAGTTGAATAGTTTTAACGGATATCATGGTTGAAATTAGTGATTGTAGATTTTGTGTTGATTGTGATATTCTTGTTGTGTTTTTTGTATACTTTCCTATTCTCAATAGTGTAATTTAGGTGCTTTCAGTTCCGAGTAGTGCGTTTAGTTCTGAGGTTGTGAATAGCATTTACAAATGCTTTTTGGTTGAAAATAGTGTATGTTGTGTAGATGTTGTGACAAAATAAGTTTAAAAATGGCATTGAAATTGAATCTAAAGAAAGACGAGCTTATCTCGGTTGCTGTGGAAATGGGTTTGGTGATTCCTAGCAAAGCTAAAATAATATATTTAAAAAAGTTAATTGAATCAAGTGCCGTGTATAAAAATGATATTGAATTTGTGCGTAGTCTTGTTGAAAATGCTTTAGAGAAAAGTAAACAAGAGGCTGAGAAAAATGAGCGCGAGGCTGAAATTCAATTAGAAAAAATTAAATAATCTCAGATTGAAAAACAATTAGAATTGGCGAAGGTTAGGAAGGAATCCGAAAAAAATCCTCAAATTCTTGAAAGTGGAGAACCAAGCTCTATAACTCAGTGTTTCTCAAACTGTGGGGCGTGCCCCCCTGGGGAGACGCGAGCATATTGAAAATAAAAGGTTTAAAAAATAATTTTTTGGAATGAAGAAAAACAAAATGCTTTCTGACTTAATAAAAAATGCACATTTACACTGATATAATTTATATATATCATCTGGGTGATCATCAAAAATAGAACATTCCATTTCAAACGTTCATTAGCTATCTTTGATCCTATAACCAAATAAAAAAGACATTTTGTTTGCTTTACTGTAATCATACGATGAGAGATTTTTTTATTACGTTTCTTTTAATCCCTAAAATGCTACTTTTGAGTATCATATATTTGACCTTCAAACTTACAAATATGTTTCACTCCATCTGTTTTTTCTTTTAGGAAAGTTGTACGTAATATTTTTCTGTTGCTTTTTTTTCATGTGAATGAGTTATATGATTTATGGATAAGCATATACTTTGAGTACTTTGAAGGATTACTTGGCCAACATACAATGCATAACGGAAAACTTTTTACGCAATTCTTTTTTTAGAACTAATATCGATATGTTTTATTGAATATACTTTTAACACGGGATCGATGCGCAAAGTCACCTGATGTTCCCGAAATCGTTAATCCTGGGAAAACTGTTTATTTGTTACCAATGACCTTGACAGAGGATCCTCCGATAAGACAGTCTTAATGTGAACTAAAATGAATTTACCACATTTCATCCTCTTTTTGGGGGGAGTTCCAAACGTTTTTTTTACAATCAAGTTACTAGTTTTGATCGAGTTCCCTGCGCGACCACTTTTGTTCAAAAATATTTTCTATGAACATGCTTTATGTCCTTTATTAAGGGCACGCAGATTTAGAACATTTTCATTAGTTTTATTGGATTTTTTCTCAAAAAATCAAAGAAAATTGAAAAGTCATTGAAAGTAGGTAAGTATATTTTCTCTTAGTTAAATTATTCACTGGAATCGGGAATTCTATCGTGTACAGTAAAAAAAATTATAAATTAAATTATAGTTTAAAAACAAATAAAAAAAACACGCTTTTATAGTGAATCTAACTAAAAGGTAAAAAAATAAAAATATATATTACTTAAAAGTAACATATACAAAATTTAATATTTATTTTGTTAATTTGTACGGTTTATAATTATGATCGTATTGTAGCTTTAGAAACCCCCTCCCAATGCATTATTATTGCATTCAATACATTATTATTTTTGGGGGGGGGCGTGATAAAAATTATGATTGAAAATTGGGTCGCCAGTAGTTAAGGTTTGAGAAGCACTGCTATAACTGATAAATTGGAGAGTTTGGTAAAAAGCATTAAAATTTTGACAGTTCAAGTACCGGTTAGGTCAGAGTCCTTTAATTTATTTTTTCATTCTTTAGAAAAGGCATTTCAAATCAAATCCGTGCCTGATGAGCTAAAAGCAGAAATTCTATTAATATTTTAGGAGAAAGTCAACAATTTGCTAACGTATGTGAGTCAAGAGGATTTAAGCAATTATGTTAAAATTAAAGAATTAATATTAATAGAGTTTGAACCCACGCCTCAAGAATGTCTTGTGTGTGAGTAACTTTAAAAATACTCATAAACTACCATCCGGAAACTATGTTCAATTTGCTTCCCGCTTAAGTGCAACTTTCGATTATTATTGTCACTTGCGTAAAGTTAATGAATTCCGCTCTTTGTGTGATCTAATAGTTTCAGATAAAATATTCGAAACGCTAGATAGAGATACGAAGAATCATATTGCAACGAGACAGGGAGAAACATATTTCAAGCCTCAACAGCTTGGGAGGGAATGTGATGTCTATTTATCCGCGAGAGGAAAGGTTTCGAATTATTTAATGAGCAGAAATCCAGGGAGTGGAGTCAAAACAGATGGGCGAAATAGAGGGCAAACGGTTTGCACTTGGCGTCAAGAGAGAAACTCGTCGAATGTTTTCGTGGTCGAAACCAAAACAAATTGCGTTCTGTGTAAGGGTAATAATTTTCATTCCCTTTCTAAGTGTTATCAGTTTAAGAAACTGTCAGTTGAGGATAGAGTAGCAGCAGTTTGTTTTCGTTGTTTTTTACCTCATAAATTGAAGGGATGCCGTTCAGAGAAAAATTGTTTTTGCCTTAGACCTCATAATAGCTTGATTCACTTTTCATTTGACAAAACTAGGAAACCCACACCCACTAGTAATTTAAATTTGGATGCTCCTACTTTTGTTCCAGGGTAGATTGAAAGATCAGTTGAAGCAAATTCACAATCGCAGTTTGTGGCGACTGTGTTTGAGAAAGGCAGACTAAAGAATGTGTTTTTGAGTACTGTTCGCGCGCTTGTTAAAAATAAATACTCTCAATGGGTGGAGGTCAGATGCTTGTTAGATGTAGGATCGCAGTCTTGTTTATGTAAGAGGGCATGTGCTGAGAAGTTGCAGCTGAGAATGGAGAAAATAAATACAATGGTTTCGTGTGTTAATGATGCTTCTATGGTTGTTAAAAATTGCGTAAAAACTTCAGTTGCAAATAAAGCCAAAACTTTTGAGAGTGAGTTAATGTTGTTAGTAGTTAATAAGATTATAGATCTTATTCCAAACAAGGTGATTGATGTAGATATTAATGTTTCAGAGTTTGTGCCCTTAGCTGATGATAAACTTAATATACCAGATAGAATTGATATGTTACTTGGTGCTGAAATCTTTTACGAATTGTTAAAGCCTGGAAAATTTTATTGTGATAATTCGCATTTAGTGTTACAAAATACGGTGTTCGGTTATGTTGTTAGTGGAAGTGTAGATCACACACACACACACACACAGTTACAGAGAATCGCGTTCATTGCGGATTAATTGTTGATGACGATTTAAATAAAACACTAAGAAAATTCTGGGAAATTGAGAGTGTTCACATAGAGCCTAAGGTTGATACAGATGTGTCCTTGTGTGAGGATCACTTTGTGCGCACTCATAGGAGGAATTACGAAGGTAGGTATGTAGTATCGATGGAATTAAATAAAGATCCGTCTTGTTTAGGAAACTCCAAAGATATTAATATTAGGCGACTTAATTCATTGTGGAAACGGTTGTCTAGGGATTCTAGATATTTATGGTTGTATGCGGAATTTTCGAAGGAGTATGAGGAGTTAGGTCATTTGGAAAGGGTAGTTGAGTCAAGTGAACCACCCACACATTACTACATACTCCACCATGGTGTATTACGCCTGAAAAACTGAATACTAAACTAAGAATTGTCCTTAACGGTTCATCCCCCACCACAACAGTCGTAAGCCTTAATGACATTTTATTGAAAGGTGAAGTGAAGGAAGATGTGTTTTAGACAATATCTCGTTTTAGAAGACACAAATTTACTTTTACGACTGACATACAAAAGATGTACAAGCAAATATTAATGAATCCAGATCAGCAGGATGTGCAACGCATTACACTGGTGTGCAAAAATTAAGGACGAGTCGAAAAATTAGCATATCAGCTGAACGAAGAGGAAGAGCGGACAGAAAGACCAATCAGGAGATTAAATAACGTGATGTACGGTAGCACATGCGCAGATATGCAGGTAGACGTAATGGGGGAGTGTCTGAGTAGTATAAAGCATGTTGTCGGTGTAAGATCAGTATTTCTGGCAAAGAGATTGCACGCCGTATAGCAGTTAAAATCACACCGAGTTGCTGCCTCAGCGAGAAATGGCGAATAATCAATCTGTTAGACGACATCTGGATGCTTTACCGGAGGTCGAATCATTGGGAAGTTGGTGGAAGGCCGCAGTGTGACAAGTGTGGCTGCAGAGTTCGGAATTGCTCACAACATCGTTTCACGACTTTAAGAACAATTTCAAACTACAGGAACAGCTATCCAGGGGTTCAGTAGTGGTCGTCCACGAGGAATCACACCCTCAGATGACCGGTACATTGTCTTACAGGCCAGAAGAAACAGGCGGCAAACAGCGGGAGAAATCGCTAGACACACGACACAGGCGCCTGGACGACCGATATCTTGTTTTACCGTGGCCAGAAGACTGCACGGTGGTGGTCTGTTTGCACGACGCCCTGTAAGGTGTGTACCTTTAACGCCTGCCCATTGGAGAAGGCGTTCTCTGTGGTGCCGGGGACACCGGAATTGGAGAGACAATGAATGGGGATGAGTACTCTTTACAGATGAGAGCAGATTCAGTTTGAGTAGTGATTCTCATCGCATACTCATCTGGAGAGAGCGGGGAAGCCGCAATCATCCCTCGAACATCATTGAAAGGGACAGGTATGGAGGTCGCGGTGTTCTCGTTTGGGGAGGCATCATGCTTGGTAGTCGTACAGACCTTCACATCTTCGACGCAGGTTCAGTCAACCGGACCCCTTATTGTAACGAGATTCTTCTTCCATATGTGCGTCTTTTTAGAGGCGTTATGGGTCTGCAGTTCCTTTTCATGGACGACAATGCACCATGTCATCGCACAGTAGCTGCCGAACAGCTCTTAGAGAGTGAGGATATTGAACGTATGGATTGGCCGGCCCGATCTCCGGATCTCAATCCCATCGAGCATGTATGGGAATTTCTAGGCAGACGCTTGGCAGCTCGTACCTCACCATCAGAACCGATTCGGGAGCTTCGATTGCCGCTGCAAGACGAATGGGCAGCAATGCCTCAACAACTCATTGACACCCTCATTCTCAGCATGGGCAGACGCTGTGAAACCTGCCTAGCAGTCAGGAAGATCATATCACCTACTAAAGACCGGATGTTTCTTGCTGGACACTCATCACAGGGATGTTTCGGCCTTCAGTCGCATTGCGCTGCATGCTACTTTTTCAATCAAGCATCTTTTTATCCCTCTGATTTCTCTTTTAGTAAGTGTTGCTTACATTACACATGTCCTTACGTATTGGGGATCTTACGGTATTAAATGTTTTGATTAGGAAAGCTTTTGTACAAAGTTATATTGAAAAACCGTCTCGTCCTTAATTTTTGCACACCAGTGTATATGGAAATATGGACTAGATGCAGAAATTTTAACGTACCGACTAAAGACTGTCACTTACGGGCTGTCCAACGCACCCTTCCTTGCCATAAGAACCCTGCAGCAGTTGGCGAAAGATGAAAAATAGAGATTTCCTTTAGCTTCTGAAACCCTGTTATATGATATCTACATGGATGATATTGTGAGCGGAACGCCGGATTTGGAGACTGCTCAACAATTTCAATCGCAACTGAAAGATGCCCTACAATCTTGTGGAATGAACCTTTATAAGTGGTCATCTAATTCTCCTGAGTTATTAAATAGTTCGTTGTCATCAGATGTCGAACATTCATTTTCTTCTGACATTGACTTATCTGTGAAGACATTGGGAATTAGTTGGAAGCCATTTGAAGATTGTTTCGTGTTTAAGGTATCTGTTTCAGCTAAACATATATATACAAAACGTGAAGTTTTAAGTGTAATTGCTAAGCTATACGACCCAATGGGTTTCTTAGGCCCAGTGATTGCGAAAGAAAAGGTGTTTCTGCAGCAATTATAGCAATGTAAACTGGATTGGGATGATGTGTTACCTAATTCAATTGCCAACGAGTGGAGAGAATTTGTGACAACATTAAAATGTATTGAGGAAGTGAAAAAATTAACAGATTTATTATGGCTGACAATAATGTTAGAATCGTTCTCCAAGGTTTTGCGGATGCATCTGAAGCGGCCTACGGAGCGGTCGTTTACCTACAGTGTTTTCTTCATAA
The DNA here is from genome assembly GCA_019973935.1 of Trichonephila clavipes. Lineage (NCBI taxonomy): Eukaryota > Metazoa > Arthropoda > Arachnida > Araneae > Nephilidae > Trichonephila > Trichonephila clavipes. The sequence continues at coordinate 111,341 of BMAU01006397.1, read as the reverse complement.
CGGTGCTGCCAAAGTGAGCATTCTTGCCAGCAAATCTCGTGTTGCACCAATTCGAGTTATTTCCATACCTCGACCCGAGCTTTGTGCCTGTGTTTTATTAGCTCAACTCATCAAGAAAATACGCTCCACCTTGAGGTTAAACATAAGTGATAGTGTGCTACACTCGGATTCAACTATTGCATTGGCATGGTTAAATACACCTGCCAATCGTTTAAAAACCTTCGCAGCCAATCGTGTCGTCAAGGTGCAAGAATTGACTGAAGGTTTCCAGTGGAACCATGTGCCATCTGTTCTCAACCCAGCAGATCTTGTGTCTCGGGGATTACGCCCTTGTGGTCTTCCAAATGTAAGATTATGGTGGCATGGTCCACAATTCCTTGAAAAAGGTAAGTTGTCAAGTGAAGAAACAAGTTTGTCACCAGTTAAGGAATGCGAGTATTCTAAGGATCTGAAAATTGGTTCGGGTTCTGATATAAATACATCTAGTGTTTGTGTTTCAACTAATTGTGTATCTTCTATTTTATCTACTTTGTTATGTAAAAGTAATAGTTATATGAAAATTGTTCGTATATTTAGTTATGTGTTAAGATTTAGTAATAATGTAAACAAACGTAAACTAACATTGAGTGGTCCCCTTTCTGCTACAGATATAGATGAAGCAGAAACCAAACCGATCAGAATGGTCCAAGAACAGGTTTTTTTGGCTGAGATTAAGAGCTTACAAAGTAAAGGAGTAGTCTCACCTAATAGTAAACTTAGAAATTTAAACCCCTTTATAGACAGTGATGGATTATTAAGAGTTGGAGGACGGCTGAGTAATTCAGATTTACCATATGTTAATAAACATCCTGCAATTTTACCAGGAAATCATAATTTAACTGTTCAAATAATTGCTTATTTCCATAGAAAGAATCTGCATACTGGTACTTCTTCTCTTCTACACTATGTAAGGGAAAAGTTCTGGCCATTAAATGGTCATTCATTATGCAGAAAAGTAGTGCATGAGTGCCTTGTCTGTTTTAAAAGCCGACCCCTTGTTACTTCTCAGCTAATGGGTAATCTACCCCGCGATAGAGTAGTCCCAGATTACCCGTTCAACTGTTCTGGTGTGGATTTTTGTGGCCCATTCATGATCAGGTACAAAAACCAAAGAAAAGGAATTTTACATAAAATTTATATTTGTGTATTTGTATGTTTTGTGTCTAAAGCGATTCACATAGAAATTGTGTCGGATCTTACATCTGATGCTTTTATTGCTACATTAAAAAGATTTTTTAGTCGCAGAAGTAAATGTGCTAAATTGTATTCCGATGATGGGAAAACATTTGTAGGTGCCAATAAAGAGCTCAAGAGATTTCTAAAACTTATCGAGCAATTCGGATGACTTGAACTCTTTAAATCCAGCCCACTTTTTGATAGGGATGTCTATGACTTCTGTAGTCGAGCCCAATTAAATTGAATTAAAAGAGAATGCCCTTAAAAATGGTAACGGATAACCAGACTAGTACAACTAATTTGGAATAAGTGGCACAGATGTTATCTTAGTGAATTACAACAGCGCAATAAATGGCAATTTAAAAAACAAAATGTTAAGGTGGGTGATTTGGTAATTCTCATTGAAGACAATACGCCAACCTTTAAATGGCCTTTAGGGAGAATCAATGAGATTTATATATAGTGGCAGTGATGCCCTAATAAGGGTTGTAAAAGTAAAAACACAATTTGGAGAATATAAAAGAGTCATTTTGAGAGTTTGTCTTTTACCTATGCCAGTTTGAATTTTGTCTCTGAATATTGTGTATTAGAATTTTTATATGTACCTTAATTTGTTTTACGTAATCATATAGTATTTTATCGTTTAAGGCTACACGGTACCCTTTTTCAAAAACATTTTTTGGAGACAGTTACAGTAAAAATAATTGATGTTTTATATTTAGATTATATTATTCAGCTGATTCTGTTAGCAAAAAGTCAGTTTGACCAGCTATTATTTTACAATTTTAAAAAATTAGGAATTTTTGAAGTTTTTTCAAACTCTTATAAAATACTCAATTTTTAAACTTTTTTAGTAATTTTAAGTTATTTATGATTCTTAGATTAGTACAAACAATATTTAGTATGGATTTGAAAATCTATTCCCTTGTTGATTTTTATTAATTATTTTTCCAGAAAAATCTAGTAAAAACACGAAAAATTTTAAAATATCAACTTTAGCATTTTTTAGAAAAATAACTAGAGTTCTCAGCCCTAAATCCATATGAACTTTTATAGAACGTAAATTTAGGAGTATATACAAAAAAATTCAAGGCTCTATCTTGAACACGAAAAAAGCCTTATAGGGATTAGAAAATACTTATACCTTCAAAATTAAAAGTCTAAAAAAACGCATTTGAAGATTTTAAAGTCATAAAACAAAAACTTATAATGCCCGTAAAACACTAATTTTTCAATATGTTATTTTCCAATGTATATATGTTCTACTTTAAAACATTATGTTTTTTAAATATGACTGAAAATTATATTTTTAATTCAAAAAATATTTTTGCATAATACTGATAGCCTTTTTTTTTAGACGTCAGTTTATTCAGCTTTATCTTAACCTAATATTTCACAAAAGTTTTGAAACACGAAGAATTTATGTACAAAATAATAATGATACTAACTTAAGCTAAAAATAGTCAGGTTTGCTCATAAAATTTAATTTTTTTCAGTTTTAAATTGGGGCAGTTTAGGAAGTTTTAGCTCTTGTTGTACGACTTTAAAATACTAAAGTATAGTACTACAATATGTTTAGTATAATGTAGTTTGGTACAGCAAGGAAATATTCAGTTATGTCTGCAGCATTTGAATTCAGAATACTTGTATTCGGAAGTCTAATTGCAGAATCAGCTGAGGACTAATTTTTAGATACATCATTTTCAGTAGTATTCCATCTCTTCGAAATATTGTTTCTCACAGAAACCCAGAACGCATTTGCCATGGCATTTTCTCTACAGGAAAAATTAATGATAAAGCTTTTAAGTTATATAAACCATTTTTAAAGCAAAAATTGGCCATGAAATTAATCTTTATTAATTAATTATGAGAACTCAAAAAGCCCAAAACATAATCAAGCAGAAATGATTTTAGTAATGAAAATTGGAATTAATATAACCATTTCAATCTAAAAGCTTAAAAACGTTTTTAATTAATTCAACTTAAGTGTGAAAAAATGCTTTAAAAGGAAACCGAACCAAAACCATAGCTCATAAACCTTCAAATATCTTAAAAACTAATTTTCTAACAGATCTGAAATGAAATGATATGGGCCACCAAAACATGCAAATAAAAATTTTTCGGTAAAAATGAAATTTTTAGGGTAATGTGTAGCCATAACGTTTTATTGTAATTTATGTTATTGTTGAATATATTGCATATCAACGCGGAGGAGAATGTTCATGCTTGTCGCAAAAACCGTGCGCCAGACGCGCTACTGTCTGTGTATCTCCAAGTAGTATGTGTTTAGGTGAATAAAAATAGAGAGCGTTTTACAGTCCATGTGTGAAGTGTGTTATTGAGCTATCCCGGGTGTAGTGAGGAAACAATGGATAATATACATATGTAGAAGTGTATATTATAGAAACAGTTGGGTTTTTGCGGTGTCAAGGGAGTTTTAATTGTGTCCATGCGTTATAAATTAAATGTGAAAAAGCTGATTAATATATATTACTATTTAATTATACTTTAAAGTATCCGACTACGTTCGGAACCATAATTTAAAAAAAAGCGCATAAATAGATAATTTTAATGATATTTAGTGTCACTCAAATTAGAATACATGCATATAATTGTTTTAAGGACATTTTGACAAAAAAATTAAATACAATATTTTTTGGCAAAAAATTAACTTAGAATAACCTCTTTTCAAAATGTTCTCCTTTTGTGAAAAATGCTTTTATTATAATAATATTTTGCCTGTATATAGCTCAGACCTCTCCACAGAGGCTCGACGAGATTTTTTGAAAAATTCACATTATTTTTAGAGTTACCACCAAATGAAATAATTATTGGCGTTTTTTTCTTAAAATTGCTCCCCTCTGTTGTCGTAAAATATGAATAAACCCACTTCTAAGTTATATATTTCAAAGATTCTACGATCATTCAAGCATTTCTATCCTCCTGTGTTACAAATACATTTTTGAAAATTATTTTTTAAGATTTTTTTGCTCAACTTACTACATGTATTGTTGTGATTTCAGAGAAACCTGAATATTTGTCTCGCTTCAGTTGTATTTGCAGTAAAGATAGAGTTAAGATCTCCCCTACACTCTTAAAGAAAAGGAGGCTTCCTAGCATTTTGACGAAAATCGAATCCTTTGAAAAAACTTTTTCCTTATGTAATCTTATTTTTCCATTTTTTTTCATTAAATATTTTCCCTTAGCAGAAAAATGTTTTGGACGGTGTACTCTTTTCCTATTTTCTAACAAAGAAAACACTTTCTTCGGAGAAAGAGAACCAACTAATGTAACCAATAAAAATATGTCAGAGTTAATTATATTTGAAAATGAAAAGAAAAGTGAATAAGTTTTGTCGTTGATTGAATGATTCTTGTACAAAAATATTTTAAAACAAAACAACAATATTTTATGTAACTCCTTATGTAGGAATTTGTTTATAACATGTCGTCATGAAAAATATTTTATGGAAACAATAGATAAAGAGAATGTTTCAAATGAGAGTGAGAGGTATATCAACGTGACATAAAAGAGCAACACGACAAATATTGGCAATGGACTTCTTGGTTATAAACCTCAGTCAATTGACGAAAACAACAACTGAGCTGATCTCCTAACTAACGCATCCCACCACAGGGAGGACTTTGAGATCGTGCATCAACTCTTCCTGTATACGGCTGTAGAGTGTTTTAAAAGAATGAATAAACATTTAACTATGAAGCAGGATATAAGACTCGTTTTATATCACGTTTTGTCAATATTTTGTTGTTTGTTCTTGAAGGTGTGATTGCAAAAAAACCGGTGAAAAAATGGAATTTCCAATTTTTATTGGAAAATAAACAGTAACTCTCATTCGACTTATTTTTAAATATTTACTCTAAGACATAATGCCCATCCGGTATGGTGTTTAGTGGCTTGAATGAGGTGCTGTGGGGCCTGGGTTCGAACCCCGGAGAAGGCATGGATGTTTGTAAATGTATAGTGCCTTCGTGGCATGGGGGTACTTACTCTAAATAGCCGTCGAGGCGCATGTCCTCTCATGAGGTTGGGGGAAGGAGAAGAGATGTGAAAAACCTCTGACGACCCCCATGGGGATATCCCTCAAAATTGGGGTGGAACCGAGCAAAATCATTCTGTCACCTGCATGGTGCTGAAAGCCAAGGCAAACGACAGGCGTATAAAATTTAGCCCTTATCCGCGGTGAACTTCGTGGGTCTTGATCTGATGTTACGGTCGATCAGGTGGCATATTAAAAACAAAAACATTATAACTCTAAATAAATTAGAAGTATTTTAGCAGTCCAAACTATGGTACTGGTATGCACTATACTTAAAAGTAAAAGTGTTACTATATAAATTACAAATTCTCAAAAGTGTAAATTCAAACTCAAACGGAACTCTTACGGAAAATTCTACTGTTCTGACTACTTGAAAACTTTGAACACATATTTTTCTTTATAAATAAATATGTTAATAAGATATTTTTGTTAATAAAGTTATTTAAAAATATTTTACGTTTAAAATGTACACGCTTTTTTCATCATTTGGAAGCTTTTCTCACGTTATTCCATGTTTGATTTTTTTTAACCTTCCGAAAATTTTTAAAAAGGCTTTCATTAAAAATAATACAATCAATGCATATAAAAAAATAGTGACTCTTCTGCACGTCAAATCTTTAATAATGTTCCTTAAATGTAGTCATTTTTTAACATTAAGGAAATAAGTGAAAAGCTCACCACTCAAGTTTGTTGTTGTGACTAATGCCACCTGCCTGACGAAGTCCGATCGTGAATTCATCTCGGCTCAGGGCTAGAATTTGTCAGCCTTAGCTTTGAGCTCCCTGCAGGTGACAGTACGGTACCACCCGAATTCTGAGGGACATCTCCATGGGAGCAGTCAGAGGTTTTTCACCTCTCTTCCTCCAACCTCATGAGAGGACTGGCGGCTCGACGGCTATTCAGAGTACCCCCATGCCGCAAAGGCACTAGACATTTACAAACATCCATGTCTTCTCCAGGATTTGAACCCAGTTCCTACGGCACCCCAGTCAGCATCGCTAACCAACTCTACCGGTTGATTATAAAGATATAAAAAGGAAACTATAAAAGTAGTTTTTAAGTATAATGTCGAAGCAGTGAACACTGATTCATTTTAATAAATGTTGCTTTCAAGAAAGTGGCAAATATAAAATCCAAATTTTCAAGTTTTAAATAACTATAAGATAAAGCAAACTAGTTTGATACATTGCGTATGTGTTAATTCTTCTGAATTTGATCTTGTTTCATAAATCTTTTGATTGATTTATCTTGAATCTCTAGTTCTCCAAAGACATGCATTTAAAACTATTATGTATCACATTCTATTGGATAATTTTTATGCTCTTTTTCCTGATTCTTGTCATCATAACTAAATTGCCCTTTATATGCTCGGTAGGACAAGTTGTTTTCTCCTTTAAACTCTACTTTAAAACTTTTCCTATTAATTTGATATACTTATTTATTTTACTGCCTTAAAGTCTCTTACATTTTCTAAGAAATTATCTTCAATTTTTCAAATATACACTACTTTTTATTCTATTTTTGCAAATTAAAATTATCACAAGGTCTAGCTTGTTAACAGATATTTTGCAATTCAAATTTTATCATCAAAAGTTCTTTTCTCATTTAAAAAAAATATAAGAATTTTTCTTGTAGAATCCTTGGATTAATTTTCTGGATTTTTTTTTGTTCTTATATGTGAAATTAATATGTATATTCAAATTTTATTATTCATATAATCATTACTACCTTGTATAAATTATCTATACGCTTGCTTAAAACTAAATATATTGACATTTTGTAAATTGAATAATATAGCATACAACCTTATCTAGGAAATAGACTCTTATTTTGGTAATATGACCATTACGTGGGAAGTTATTGTGTTTAGAACTTCTATACGTAGAAAATTTCTTAAAAGCTATTGTAATTTTTAATTTATTGCAATATAAAAAAATTTCTACTCAACAAAAAATCTTAAGAATGGTCTATTCCCTCTATATAAGTATTTAAAAAACATACATATAAAATTTTTATTCATTCAAGTATAGCTTTTGAGATATTGTGTTTTGCGGTAAGAAAAAATGTGAAAAAACTCATTTTGAGAAAACGACAAAAATAACATTAAACTCATCTGAATACAAGAAAAACACTTACTTTCTTATTAAAATACACCAGATTTATAATCCTTTCCCTGTTTAACTTCTAAAACACTATTTTTTTTTTTCTTTTTAAGTGCTCTTAAAAATTTTCTGTGTTTCTTTGTTTTGGGGTCTGCGTTATGAATCGATTCACAGATTCTGCATCTATCTGTTTATACACTTTTGGAGAAAAATTTTTGAATTAACCTGAATTTTGCCAGTAAATGCATACTTTTTGAACTTATGGGTCTCTAAAATTAGAAAAACATTCAAGAAAAGTTTTATTAGTGTACATTTTTACTGTCAAAGGGGTATTTTATAAAAAAATAAGCAAAAATAAGATTTTACGCAAAACAGGATAATTGAAAATAAAATAAATATATTGACATTTTGTAAATTGAATAATATAGTAAACAACCTTATCTAGAGAACAGACTCTTATTTTGGTAATATAACCATTACGTGGGAAGTTATTGTGTTTCGAACTTCTATACGTTGAAATTTTCTTTAAAAGCTATTGTAATTTTTACTTTATTGCTATATAAAAAAATTTCTACCCATCACAAAATCATAAAAATGGTCTATTCCCTGTATATATATTTAAAAAAACATACATATAAAATTTGTAATTCATTCAAGCATAACTTTATGATATTGTGTTTTGCGGTAAGAAAAAATGTAAAAAAACTCATTTTGAGAAATCAACAAAAATAACATTAAAATATTCTAAATTACAAGATAAGCACATACTTTCTTATTAAAAAGCATCAGATTTATAAATCCTCATCTTTGACTTCTAAAACACTAATTTTTTTCCTTTTAAGTGCTCTTAAAATTTCCCTGTTTTTCTTTGTTTGGGGGTCTGCATAATGAATTGATTCACTGATTCTGCATTTATCTAAATGTTTATATCCCCGTAAGGTAAACACCCAAGGATTTTCTATATTTATTTTATTAAAAACTTTCTGACACCCATTTAATCCTTCATTGAAGTGTACAATAGCATCATACGACCCAAATTTAATTGTTTTGAGTGAAACAAATACTTCCTTCGGTACTTTTTGCCAAACTATTCCATTAAAACATTGGTTGGCATTTGCATGCCTCCATGAAAGAGCACTTACTTAATATTTGCTTGTCGCATAGTTCTAAATATACTGGTTTAATTTTATTTAAAATATTATTTGATAAACCAGCATATTTTTTGAAACATTTTGTTCCATTTGCCACCCCCCGCTGAAAATAACACCACATTTCTTTCCCTATTGGGTTTTGACCATGCATCGGTTTCTTATCACTTGATGCACAGTGATATAACGCAGCAATTACATTTTGCTGCATGGCATTTAAGTTACCGACATTGCCGCGAACAGCAATTCCGTAATAGTTTTGAAGTCTCTCAATAAAATTATCGGTTAATTTGCCTTTACCAAACAGTCCTTTAGTTTTAGTTTTCAGTTTTCTCAGACGCGAACCCACTCTCTTTTGTACGTGGCCAATGCACTCAAACTTGTTCACTCTATTTATTCCATAAGTGTCTTTCACACTCATGAAAGCTTTTGAGTCGCCATCCCCATAATATTGAGTGTATTGAAGTCTGCAGTTTTTTTATCTGAACGAAGAAATATTCGAGATGCCCCCACAATTTCCATTTTTGATAAAGAGCCTGTGAAGTCACACTGACATATGTGGTCTGCTTTTGACGACTCATATTCATAGTTTCTTGGCATAGTCTGAAGTCTCTTACATGTTGGACAGTAGGACGACGTAACTTCTATGTCTAACACCTTACCAGTATCAACTGATATTGCAGCAACACAGCCTTTCATAGATGTATAGCCTCTTCGCTGCCATGTGCCAACCACCAATATGCCACATTTTACAATATCGGATGAGAGATTTTGTTTTTCTCCACAATTTCAGTAGCAGATTTTATCATGGATTCCTCAGCTACTTCCTGAACCACTTTTAAAAGCTTTGCTTCCTGATTTTTGTAAGCAGTTTTGGTTAGTCGAGGCAAATTTAATGTTGAGCATAATTTAAATACCTCAGCAAAACATTTGCCTATCTGCCGCGTACCATATACTAGCCTGGTATTTATGACAGGTGCATTTACAACTTTTTTTGATGAAGTAAATGCAAAAAATTCACAACACTTACATTTTAGTGTAAAATGGGAGCACAATCAATATCTGTAATCCTCGAATACTACTTTTTCAGCAAAACATTTTGGGCAGCAAAGTTGAGCAAAGGCTTCCACAATAAGTTCAAGGTCAGCGATTCTGTTACCAAACACAGGACCAGGCATTTCTTCTGCAGTTGACAAACTCACATTTCCCAACTTTGAACAGCTAACAGTACATTCAGGAACTGCTGAAGTGCTATTCTTTGTCGAAGTGTTTGTAAATTTATTACCATAAAATTGCCGCTTGCGCTTTCTAGCAATACTTTTAACCATTTTAAAGTTAAAATAAAACAGAATAAAACAATCAAATAAACTTTTTATGCTGTCAATTCTTTCAGCATGAAAATCAAACGCATATGTAAACAAAGATAAAACAACAAACTTGCTGCCAGGTTTTACACATAAAAAAGGAAAAATGTATTTCCAAATACATTTATATTTATTTTTATATGTTCTATTTTAATTTCTAACTAAATATTTGTATATTAATTATAATATTTCATGTCCTATACCAGGAAAGAGAAACGTAAACAAACAACTCGGCCATTTCCGGTTAGCAGAAACTATTTCGGTCCGAGAAATTTATAATTAAGTAATATTGAAAAAGCTGTAACTCGGCTACTAATTAAGATAAAAACAAAATTTAAACATATTTACAAAGATAAAAGATTGAATTTTAACATAATACGAAAAACGAAAAATCAATAGTTTGACCAAAAATTGAGTTTTAGAGGTGTTCTGTCACCTTAACTATGATTTATTATTTAAACTTTTTTCTTTTATTTTCAGTATGAATACAAAGAGTACAAATGTTTATTAATTTAATATAAATTGAATATATTGATACATGTTCTCCCAGTGTCAAAACAATTATTAACGAACTCAAATTTAAACAAAGATGCAACTAAAGGTAAATGTTTTTAGATACTTTGATAAAAATAAAATAATAAAAGGTATAAAAAAAAGTAATAAAAAATATAATATAGGGTGTTTTTTTGGAGGTATAGAACTTTAAATTGAAATAAAACAACGATGTATTATTCAATTGACATGAATTTTTTTTATTCGAAAGATAATCTTGTGGCATTACATTTTAAATATGATCAAGCAAGGCGTAGATTCGTCGAATGGGCCCCAAACGAGATTGCCGTTGTTCCCGATTTTCATAAGCGAATTTTTTTTAGCGATGAAACGCATTTCTGGTTGAATAGCTACGTCATCAAACAAAACTGCCGCATTTGGAGTGAAGCTAATCCACAAGTGTATGTCGAAACACCGTTATATCCAGAAAAACTGACTGTGTGGTGCGCTTTATGGGCTGGTGGAATCATTGGTCCATACTTCTTCAAAAACGATGAAGACCACAACGTTACAGTCAATGGTGATCGGTATAGAGCCATGATTACTAACTTTTTCATTCCTGAATTGAACAATCATGATGTCCAGGAGCTGTGGTTCCAACAAGACGGCGCAACATGTCAAACAGCTCGTGCCACAATCGATTTATTGAAAGACACGTTTGGTGACCACCTAATTTCACGTTTTGGACCTGTGAATTGGCCTCCAAGATCTTGTGATTTAATACCGCTGGACTATTTTCTGTGGGGCTATGTAAAGTCATTGATTTATGCGGATAAGCCACAAACGCTTGACCATTTGGAAGACAACATTTGCCGTGTTATTGCCGATATACGGCCACAAAAGTTGGAAAAAGTCATCGAAAATTGCACGTCCAGATTGGACTACATCCGAGCCAGCCGTTGCAGTCCTATGCCAGAAATCATATTTAAAATGTAATGCCACAAGATTATCTTTCGAATAAAAAAAATTCATGTCAATCGAATAATACATCGTTGTTTTATTGCAATTTAAAGTTCTATACCTCTAAAAAAACGCCCTATATATCATTGGATTTATCTTCTAAATATGTATTCTTTATTTTTTCAAAATTTTTGAATTATCTCAAATATTGTAATTTGAAGCACATGTAGTAATTTGCCCAATTAATTAAAAATTGTGTCACCATTTACGGTAAGGTAAGTTATTTGCCTACAAAAGTTTTCACAGAAAATTTGCTATTTTTAAAGGTATTTGTATGATAACTGTTCTCTCTTTGAATTATAATTGACTTAAGTCTGTAAACTTGCTTGAAATCACTGAAAGGCATTCATTTGTATTGTGAATAAAAAAAATTATTTCTTAATTAATTCAATATGTTCTTTATTTTACTGGAACAATATTGAAATTAATAATTCAAATAATATCTCAAATATTTTGGCTCAAATTATGAGCTCCTTGGATTAGAATTTGGTATTTCCGAAGCAAATAAGATTTTAGGAGGTATTGCTCTTGATAAGCCGATTAAATGGTGGGGAATTAAAATTAATTTAATTACCATTATTAAATGAAACAGATCGTGTAAATTTTCTTTTATGCGAATAATTTATGACGTGCGTGAAATGTCTCTTTCGAATAATTTATTCTTCAAATTTTCCAAAGGGTAAAAAACTTTCCTGTCGCATCGCTTCAAGTAAGTTTTCCCCCGAAATAACCTAAAAACTCTTCGATGTATCATCCTGAATAACCCCACGATTTTCCAAAGAATTATTCGTGGGCATAATAGAGTTAAAAAAACTCCCAAATTTTATCCCTTCTTTGTTTCACATAAATTAATGACTCTGGTTTACAGAAGCAGTGATTAACTTTTTTTATAGGTAGCAACTTAAGACTGGATCTGAGATCAGTTAAATCGGAAGAAATAAATTTTTTCGAAAATTCTCTTGTAAAGTAACTATTTGTTCAAACAAATGGTTACATGATTAGGATTTGTTTGCTAATTATAATATACTGATGTTATTCCAAATAGTTGTTTGGGTAAAGAATTTCGACGCAATGAAGCTGCTTTTCTAAGAGTAATCGTAATTAATAAAATGATTTTGATAATAAATTTATTTAATATATTAAACGTTATGAGGTGTGGTGCAAAGTGAGCAAAAACAGTATTTACAAAATTAAGTGTTGTTGGCATTTATATGTAGAGTAGAATAAAAAAACAGTAATGTATATATATATATATATATATATACATACATACAGTCGACTCTTGATAATTCCAAGTTGGAGGGGCCAATGAAAAACTTCGAATTAGCAAGAGTTTGAATTATCAAGAGTGTAGGAAAAAACACTCAAAATACACGAAGAGAAGTTTTTTTTCTAACACATTTAAATTTAAAACTATGTAATAAAGCAACAATTGTACATAATTTTTTCCAAAGTACATTTTTTCCAGTATAAAAATAAAACACAAGTTAAAAATCCTATATTAAAAGAATACACTTATATCTTGAAAACCACTATTAAAAGGATATACATACTATATATAATTAATCCTTTTTGTTGAAAAAATCTGTTATCTTTTTTTGTTTTAAGGCATTCAATCTAACTTTGTTAATAGATTTTTCTAGAACAAATGAAGCCTATAAAATGTCTGCATCAACATGATCTTGAAGGAAAAAGTTGCGTAGTTTGTTTACTGACACTTTAGCTTCTGACAGAGTAACCGGAGTCAACTCCTCCGATTCGTCTTCATCATTTTCTGTGTTGTTGTGTTCCAAAGCCACGATTTCAGCATCAGATAGAGCTAGCTCCCCATACAGCAATGTCCGTGTCAACCAACACATAGTCGTCAAACAACAAATCTTGTTCTGGGAGAGCTTCCCAAAGGGATGGTTCAGCATTAAATTCAGTGAGTGTATCGTCGACATCAACCAGATTCGGCGAGGGGAAGCCTGACTTTTTAAAACAGCTGTGAATTGTCAAAAATGAGTAACAGCTCTTCAAGCCTTGTCAGTCATGATCAAAGCTGTTAAAATAGAAATAGTAGTTACATTCTGCTGACTTTCGAGGTTATCCAAAACGCTTTTAACGACTTCATGCCGATAAAAGGTTTTAAAATTATGTATGATACCCTGGTCGAGTGCCTGAAGTTTTGAGGTTGAGTTTGGAGGTAAAAATTTAAGTTTCACATTTGATAAAGGTGGTGCGTTATTGTGCACATTAAAGTTGTCTAAAAATAAGGGAATATGTCGTTTCTCTCTTTTCATATCCGAGTTCAGTGAGACCAACCATTCATTAAAGAGTTCGGTGGTCATTCATGCCTTTTTGTTTGAGCGGTATTTGGTAGGGAACGAGTTTATGCCCTTGAAACACATCGAGGTTTTGCAGATTTTCCTATGACGAGAGGGGTATTCTTTTCTAAGGCGTCCATGTTTACAGCCAGTAAAATAGTTAACCTCTCCTTGCTATGCTTTCATCCATGGCATTTTTTTTCTTTTAATGTAAATGTTTTTTCTGGCAAACACTTGAAAAAGAGTCCGGTTTCATCCGTGTTGAAAATGTTACGTGGTTCGTACTCCTTTATTTGATCCGAAAGCGAGTTCTGCCACTTAGAACAAACGTTAATGTCGACACTTGAGCTTTCCCCACACATTTTTTTGAAGACTATCCCATTCCTTTTCTTAAAATTTGTAAGCCATCCCTCGCTAGCCGAGAACTCGATTCCTAATTCTTTGGCGAATTCTTTAGCATTTTCCTTCAATAAAGAGCCACCCATCGGAATATTCTGTCCTCGACACTGTCTCATCCATGAAACTAAACTCTGTTCAAGACGTGGAAAATTACCTTTACTTACGCGTTTTTTCACACTACTCGAAGATGCACTAAAGATTTTCTCTTTATTCTTCAGAATAGTGGAGAGCGAGCTTAGTGGGATTTCCAATGCTTTGGCTACATTGACCTTCCTCTCACCTTCTTCAACTGATTCTATCACCTTTTGCTTTTCAGAAATTGTTAAGCACTTGTGTACTTTTTAAACGAAGACATGTCGTTCCTTTCGCGTGATAAGTCGACACTGAGGTGAGGTGTAAAGTAGTGGCCCAAGGTTTATCGAAATTAACAGGTAGCAAACGTAAATCACCACAACTTTAGTAAAATAATATCTTTAATTTAAAATTTCGATTCTAAAATGAACACAAGGCGTATTCACAGTTCACACTCAGCTACGGGGTATACTTAATAGCAGGGGTCGACAACTATGGCACGTGGAGCAATTCTTAGTGGCACATTACCGCTCTTTTTTTTAAAAAAATAACAGAATAAAGTTAAATCCCTGTCTCTCCTGTCTTTTCCTCGTACATTTTTATATAAAGGTTGCATTTCTCGCTTTCAATTCTCTGCCATAAAACGATTCTGCTGAATTATCTTGGATGTAGTTTAAGTGCTTTACTTAAAAAAAAAAAACATCTGTTTAAATGTGTGACTCATTATTAGTGATAAATACTCAACGCAAATCAAAATAATTGTGCAATACTTGTAAAATGAAGCATCACTCATTACTGCACAGTGAATAAAAAAGAAAGCACCAGTTTTTCCTTTATCCATCTAAAGCTTGGGTATCAACGGAAAAATAAAAAAAAAAAATAAAATTCTAATAATGAAAAATAAAAATAAAAATTCTGCTTAGCAAATACCGGAAATATAATAAATAAAGTAGTTACTCAATCAACATGTACAATTTAGACTAAAAATAAGTTCAGTAAAAAAACCGCTCGTGAGATAATTAGGTAGAGGAAGTCAATCTAACTTCATAATATTGAAGGTTCGAAGTATCGAGAGTTTTATACGATGACTCTGAATTATCGCGTATTGTAGTATGGCCAACCACAAATCTTACTTCGAAATATTGAGATTACCAAAACGTATGTTTTTAGTTCGAAATATCAAGAGTTTTTCTAGGGGCTGAGCATATACTTCAAATTAGCGAGAGTCGACTGTATATATATATATATATATATATATATATATATATATATATAATAGTAAGTTTCTTGGTCTGTTGCGATATAACTTTGTGAATTCTTTCTAGAATACTTACAAAACAATTCAATATGGTAAAATATTTCAAGCTACGAGGCGTGTTCGTAAACTAAGTACCGTTTTCGAAAAACTCGCATAAAAATTTTTTTTTGAAGCAAAATTTGTTTTTACATGAAGGAGCATGTGGGAAAGTATTTTTTCAATTGTTAAAAACATAGTAGAGACACTTTCCTTCTTACGAAATCAACTCCAAAGAAAGATGTAACAAGTGAAGAGCTTCCATTTGTTTTGACTCACTTTTTCAGTGCATTAACAACACACTCTGTGTTTCGTCATGAACACTGGATCATTGAATTGTTGAACCCACTTTTTAACCATTTCATTTCTCATTACATTTTTATTCGAGTGGCCGCGGTACACTAGTGGTACAGGTATCAGATCATGGTTGGCTTTGTCACGAGTTCGAGCCCAGTACCACTAAAGACCCGCCGTGTAGGGCAGCGATGCACGTTAATTCTGTCGAGAACTGAAACGTCCTCCCATTAGTGTGGTGTGGTAGTTAAGAGAAGAGGATGCCAGCTCAGGTGTCGTCCACGTCGCTTGACCATGATTCAAAAAGACGTCGCCCAAAGTCCTCGTGTAGCTGAACAGTGTGATGTTAATATTCCCTGCCTTTCCATTTTCATTCTGAATCAATACGATGAATTTCAACACCCCTTCTGTTCAAAAAATGGAATAAGAATGGCTATTGGCAGTGGGTGGGATTATCTTAAACCTTTCGAATGAAACATCTTGAACACATGTCAAAACCACCTAATGTGACTGTCACTGGACGACCTAAAATAGGGTGCGCCAAAGTTGAACTGTGTGAACGAAACGGTTCTTATTTTCCGGACACACTTTCCATTCCAATAAAAAAAGCTTTCATCCAACAAAGACTGTTTCTAAAGAATGGAATAGCATATATTTTCTAAAACGAAAATAAATATCATATATATATATATATATATATATATATATATATATATATATATAGCGACCTAAGATTTGTGATTTGTAATTATATTGAATGTCTTCGAACTGTGTTAGCTTCTTATTAAAATATGTTTTAAAACCTTTAAATTGTAAAGTAGTATGAAATTTTGCGAGTCTCTTTAGTACCTGATGTATTAAATCAAATGTATTTATAAGCGTCTAGCTGCATATATACACACAACAACCAAGTTTTTTAGCATAAAAACTTCATGAACGTAATACAGTCTACGCTTTTTAATCTTTTTTATAATATCCAAATATATATTCTACTTCTAATCGTGTGACTTAAGTTGAACGAATAGTGATTTTTAATCATGAGGGAATGGATTCAATCACAAGGATTAAATTTGACATAAGTTAAGATCAAAATTATTAGAGGCAAAAAATGAACTTTATAAGCGAAATTTACTTTGAAATATAATAACCTGATATTTCTCAGTGAATTTCTTTAAAAAATGGACTCAAGTAGAGTGAAGAAAAGATTTTGAAGATTAAAAAATAAAATCATCCAAATGTACACAGGATTGTCTAATGAGGATTCGTGTCAAAATATTTGAAATCACGAACGTCATCATGTTTTAAAAATATATGCTGGCTGCCATAAAACATTTTTTTATCCATTATAATCTATAAACTAGTCTTCTAAAGCTTCCCCTTTTAATTTCTTTAATGATATTTCTCGCGTTTTTAATCAAATATGTAGAAATATTTGCTGGATGATAGCTTAAAGTAATTATGAAGTAGTTAAGTGATTAGAGCTACAGTTTTTTTTATACAGCAAAATTTGTAAAATCAGCTTCAAATTGGAATTTTTAAACTTTTTAACATTTTGAATTTAGGGAAAGAAATGTATTTTAAAGATTTGAACTATTAAAAGGAAATAATGAAAATGATAATATAAAAATACACCCAATATCCTAAACATTTCAGGAAAGAAATAATAATTTTCAGCAGAGATATACGAAATTATAATGTACACATTTCTAATTACCCTGTCTAAGGTAATTTTATTCGTCCAATGATTACTTTAAATATATGTATATATATATATATATATATATATTATTATTATTATTATTATTATTATTATTATTATTATTATTAAACAAATTATATAAGTTACGACCTTTAATGACTAAGCATTTATTTTAGAAGAATAAAGGCCTTTCCATGAAAATCACTAACAGTTGAAAAGTTTTAAATCTTACTCTACTCAAAACGCTTCTGTAGATAATAATTTATTTGCGTTTCTGGCTTTATTTGGAGCGAATGAAAACTTATTTTCAAATTTTAAACCATTATTCCCATTGAATATGTTCAGAGACAAATTTTATCGACAGGCATTAAATACAGTCCAAAAGAGATTCTGTACCAGCAGATAAGGGTGAAGAGAAAGGTAAAGTCAAAGGAAATAAGCATTTGAATGATAAAAACTTTTTACAATAGGTGCTCGAAACAGCGACCACTTACAGTGAGACAAGATTCACAGCGACATTTCAAACATTTCAGGCATTTCATGCCCATTTCTAGAAGCCACAGACCAGATATCCATCCGAATCAGTGATATTTGTGTAGATAAATCTCTTAATGTGACCCCAGAAAAACAATCAAGTGATGTCCAATTTCGAGGAAAGTTGTGGCCAAAGAACAGGTCCCTCCAGCACTATCCAACACACCATATGAGTAGGCTTTTCCTTTCGATTTGCAGCTCCATGTATGAAATGCTGGTCAGCAAGACTGAAATGGGTGTAACAATGATTCGACTCGAAATTGGTGCGGGGATTGATAATTAAAGCCAACAAAACATTTTCACCCCTCGATCTCTCAACAGCGCTTTCTACATACTTTCAATGCAAAATATCTTCATTGAAGTCCACTCTTCTAACAATGCATTTTTTCCAGACATTTTTAATACACCCTATTAAACCCTTCGGCTGATTTGCATGTAAGATTTCTTTTGCTATTTTGGTTATTATACAAACAAGGGGATTGTTTATTTCTTTTTCTTTCATGTATTTGCATCAGCTTGTTCAAATTGTTATGGAGCGGAATTTTACTCTAAAGTATACGAGTTAAGGTCTGAATAACGGCTCAAGTTAATAAAATTGCTTTCCTCCAGTAGGGGAAAATTTTTTTCACATTACTTCAGTACACTTTTCTCACTTGCTATAAACTAATCAAGATATATTATTAATAAGATTTAGACAAAATGAAATTTCTTCCGTACAAACAGATAGAAAAATAAAAATCGAAAAAATGAAATCTTTGTTTTGATCAATTGATAGCTTTGAATGGAAAAAATTCTCCCCCAGGTTAATTTGAAATGAAATATCGTTCATTAGGTATTAAGTAGATTTGGGTTGGTTTTCAAAAACATATATGAAGGCAGATGATAATTTTGAAAGCAAGCATCTCTCTCCGACGTTTCAAGTGCAATTAACATCCCCATCAGTCCGCAAACCTGACGCAATGAAAAGATTCTGAATTAACCCTCTAACTGGATACCTTCCTCCTGAAAAGTTATTCCGAAAGCGTTTAACTCTTATTTTGCGATTCCCTTAAAAAATGCAACAGACTTCTTTCCTTTCCCCCTTTTAGAACTTGGGAGGTCAGGTCGAACGGGAACAATTTTACGACCCAGTTCGGTCCCTTTGTAAAGTAAGAACCAAGAGATCAATCGTTTACAGCTAGCTGTTAAGTTGCCTTGGGCAATCTTCTTTGAAAGCGTAGTGGAATTCGGTGTTTCTTTCTCCTATATGTTCAGTCACAGTAAAATTAAAAACGAAATGAAAGGTAAAAAAAAGAGGAAAAAATGAAATAAATAGTATGTTAGAAGTTGAAAAATAATTATATTTTCTTCAAAGAAAATTTATTTTTCTGTCATTTTTTAAAAATTAAAAAAATATATATATATTTTTGGTATTGCGATTGGAACCAGAAAAAAGTATCCTGTATTCATTTTTGAATATGAGAGTAAGAAAACGCGCTCACTTTCCTGTTTTTTTAAAAAAGTAATGAGGTAAAAAGAGCAAAGGCCCTATCTCATTTTTAAACAATAACACAATAAATATTACATACGATGATTATATTTATGAAATAAAACCGATCTTTCTCTATTCAGTTATATTTTTAATTTAAAATAGCATAAAAAAGGATTTCAATACTTTTAATTTATTTTAATTAAAATCATATAAAAGATATTTTTATGTTAACTGAATATTTTTCGGAAAAAATTTAAATTTTCCTTCCTAGTGTTCTCTTTTTCGAACTTCTTGTATTAAATAAAAATTCCTTTTCTACATCGGCATTTGTGATGGACATAACACACATTCAGTCAATAATTTTTAGTTTTAATGGGGGATATACATCTTCAAATGCGCATGACAGTACTTCTATCCATTTTCTACTCAAGTTAAATTTCTTATCTTTCTGTTTCTTTTATTACAAGGAAAAATGTCACACATCGATAACTACATTTTCACACAATTCAGTCATTACAAATTCTATTGTGAGAAAAGTTCTCCCTAAATAATTTTGTCTTTCAAAACAGTACACTTAAAACAATTTTGTTCAGTGAAGTTAACCGACAGTTCCACAATGTATTCATACCAAATTTAAAAAACAAATTTAACACTTGAAAATGTATCCTGTATTAAATTTTTCAGTATACACAAATATTTCCTGCTGTAGGAAAGATATAGTATGAGATGTGGTGTGCGGTTGTGAAAGAATGTTTTCGTACGTGTAGACTATTTTTGAAAATTTAAATATCACTGAAGCTGATCATATAACTGCAAATGAGCCTTATTTTAGTGTGTGCTGGTATCAAAGTAAAACACTTTACAATATTAAACAGCCTATGGGTTTATACTCAACATCAAACTATTCGCAAAATGGCTTACAACTTCTATTCAAATTGTAAAGAAACTGAAATATAAATATATCTTACTGCAGTCAAAAATATTCATAATATGTAAATATCCTATTCCTCCACTTATTTCAGTACATTTTAAAAACTGTAGCTGAATGCAATTTTTATATTTATAAACGAGGCATAAAAGCTCACACAGTCGTAAAAATGTCTTTATAATTTTTAAATACACTACTATAAAACGTATATGGATTGTAAGATCAGTCGAAAAATCCTAAAAGCTTTTAGAGGAGCTAAAAACATGTAATTTTGGATTGATAAAATGTTTAATATAATACACAAATATACATGTTATTAAGCAAATACATTTGAAAAATCAAACTTCCTTCTGAAATAAACGTAATTGAAAGAAAAATGTTTAATTGCAAATGAGTGGAAATACATGTTTATCTAAGGGGTATCCCCAAAGTGAGGTAATCCTCAAACTTAAGACTCAAACTCAGAAGCACAACAATCCATGAGGGCCAGGAACTACTGTGCCCATCATAATACACGTGACCATTGGACGCTGAGGTGCATGAACAGATGTCCTGATTTGGTGGTCTGTCTGAAGAGAGACCTTCAGTGTTTAAGACCCGAAGCAAGCTTGGTACTCATTTATCGACCCTATGTAGCGGGGATGAAAGGCAGAGTCGACCTTGCGCAGCCCGTTAATAGAACCCCAGACCTGTGGTGTGGAAGCACTATACACTACCACTCGTTCCTATTCGGTGAAAAATAAAATTTAATGTTAAAATATTATATAAATCCCTAATGAATGATGGAGTCCAAACTTTTTTTTCATGTAAACTGTTTAGACGGAAATGGTTAATTATGAACATTTCATAAGTTGCATAAATTGAAATTAACCGTTATTGTTTACATAAATTTTTAAGGGTACAAAAGGTGTATTTCGGCTGCACGAATTAATTTTAAAAGGAATACGGTTACGAAAAAGTAGTACAAATCTACCTAAAGTAGGGTTGGTTACCTTAGATATTGTCAAACACAACAATGTATTGGAAGCCAATTCCACAATTCGTTGTTATAAAAATGTATGGAAAATTACAAGATTTATTTTTGCATTTGTAATTTATATATATATAATTTTTCCTGGGAGATTTAAAAGCTAGAGCGGCATTCATCAATACCGCGGTTCTCTCTCTGTTTTTCCAGATCGCCCCTGACTAAGCCGGCTCTGCCATAGTAAGTGAAAATGGCGGATTTTGTTTGTCAATATCATTTTTTAGCAGACTGCATTTTTCATGTATTTTAGATGGTCGTTTTATATTTTCTACATCGATATCTTAATGTCTGAATTTAAAATTACATAAAATTCTTGACATTCGCATCAATGACCATGATAATTTTTATTAGTATATGAATGTGTCATCAAACGATTACATGACTAATATTAACACATTATTTTAACCATTTAATTAATATTAAGTATAACATAACGCACACAAATTTTCTAAACTTTAAAATAAATATTTCGAAAACTACTTCAGATATACTCAAAATTTTTTATTCCTACGCATTAGCTTCTCAGTTTTGCTTCTATGTAAGAATTTATTGTAATTGTATATTCATCAATTTTTTTAGTATATTTTTTGCTCTTAGCATGCGGTTTTCAACTGAATTGTATGAAATCTTCGAAATATTTTAAATGAATGATTGAATAATAACGTCGCACTGTTCAGCTACACGAGGGCTTTTGGCGACGGACCACGTAATTTTGAACCATGGTCAAGTGACGTGGACGACACCTGAGCTGGCACCCCCTCTTCTAACTACCACACCACACCAACGGGAGGACGTTTCATCTCTCGACAGATTTAACATGCATCGCTGCCCTACACGGCGGGTCTTTAGTGGTACTGGGCTCGAACTCGTGACAAAGCAAGCCACGTTCCGATACCTATACCACTCGGCTACCGCGACTGAAATGTATTAAAAGATACCAAAGAAGCTATATAATAAAATTTGAAATTTTTATTATACTCAAACAATTGCTAAAACTTATGGTAAATAATTTTTAACTGGGCGATGCATTTTTTTTTTCGAAATTTCAAATGGAATTTCTAACATAAAATTTCTAGCTTTATAAGGTCGAGATTTCAAAAAATATCCAGATTTTAATTACTTATTCAGTTAGCCTTGAAAAAAGATAAATGTTGAGGTATTTTGCATAAATAGATATTTTTGAAGAATAATTCGAATGTTTTTGAATAGCTCGAATTTAAAATTGATTTTTATGTTTATTTATATGCATAAATGTCTACTGTAAATGTTTCCGTATATTTTTGATTACCATTTATTCAAACATTCAAGTTATAAAAAATGTGTGAAAATCTTCATTCATGTTGTCTTTGATGTAAACTGAAGTTCAAGCACTTAAAATTCAAATATAATTCGGTGTATTTTAACAATATATAACTAGACACTGTACTTAAACTTCCCTGAACACTTGGGCTTTGAAATCTAAAAAAAAAAAAAAACTAATAAATCTTAATTAGTTTTTTTTTTCGTTATTATTTTTATCAAAGTGTAAGAAAATGTTTCAAATGATTTGATGAAGTTTAAATTTATTCATTTTTAGTGGTTGGAAAATTGAAAAGGTTCAAAATTTTAAAGAGTTTGGTGTTTTATTAATTTTTTTCGGTATCTTATAATTAAATAATCATGTTTCAAAAACTGAAAGCTTTGATTAAAATAAGAAAAATGAAGCTAAAGAATATACTTAAAAAAAGATATTTTGTCTAACTATATAAAATAGCAAATTGCACTGACACGCCCCAACTTGTTACAGTTTCAAATTAATATGAAACCAAAAGGGAATTGTAACATATTTTACTTATGTGTTGGGACTTTACAAAACTTTAAAAAAACGAGGTAACAAATTAACACTTCCTGGGGTCTAAAGAAATTTCCCCTCGATTTTTTACGATTGCCCCAAGGTCAAAACACGGGGTTCCCTGCGAGCCATAAAATTCCTGCTGTGTTGCTTCCTCCGTCCCTCTCTATCTTTCAAGATGTTAAACCTTAAAAGGGGGAAAGGATTTCAGAAAAGTGCGGCTAATCCGCTTTTGAAAACGTTACTTGAAGGCAGAAAAATCCGTGCAGTCCATTTTCGAAGCATCTTTACACTGACGGAATTTTCCGTGCTATCCGGTTAGAGGGTTAAGTAGTAAAAGATTTAACTGGGAAATAGCTTTTAAGGGAGTATTTTTAAATTGATTCGCTTTTGGAAAGAAAATGTGGACGTAGTACGTTCTGACAATTTTTAGAGCAGTTTCATGGCCACGGTAGCCGAGTGGTATAGGCATCGGATCGTGGCTTGCTTTGTCACGGGTTCGAGCCCAGTACCCCTAAAGACCCGCCGTGTAGGGCAGCGATGCACGCTAAATCTGTCGAGAGCTGAAACGTCCTCCCGTTGTTGTGGTGGGGTAGTTAGGAGAGGGGGGTGCCAGCTCAGGTGTCGTCCACGTCACTTGACCATGGTTCAAAATTACGTGGTCCGTCGCCAAAAGCCCTCGTGTAGCTGAACAGTGCGACGTTAATCTTCACTCACTCACTCACTTAGAGCAGTTTCAACTTAAATTTATTACAAGGACGGGGGGGATTAATAAGTTGAAAAAGTAAGAAAATAAGAGATAATAAATATTTAGTTTAAATATTTAGCAATAAAATAAATGAAATTGATTTTATCCGGCCAAATATGTGCCTTTAAAAAATTCCAAGGAATGCATTTTGCACATTTTATACATCAAATGATCGTAAATAAGATTTAATGGGCTTAGTTAATATCTTATAGTAATACACACAGATGACATTAGAACAATTCATTTCTCAAACTTAAATAAAAAGTGTCAAAACTTATGAAATAAAAGTTAAACGCCCGAGTTATATAACTAACACAAATCTACTTTTCTACTTTTTCCATTTTACGATTTTCTTATGTAGGCCAATTGATTTGATGCACATCTACGAGTAAAGAAATAATATGCATAGACTCCCATAAGTAAGAAACTCTGGCACTGCTTTGTCTTTTTTTCGATTTTCTTATATAGGCCGATTGATTTGATGCGCATCTACTAGTAAAGAAATAATATGCATTGACGCCCATGAGTAAAAAAACTCTGGCACTGCTTTGTCTTTTTTTTCGATTTTCTTATATAGGCCGATTGATTTGATGCACATCTACTAGTAAAGAAATAATATGCATGGACGCCCATGAGTAAAAAACTCTGGCACTGCTCTGTCTTTTTTTCGAGTGATAAAAATAATCACAGGATATTTGAAAAACAGGAGATATATGAAATAAACTTACATAAACTTCAAGTCCTGAATTCTGAGGTGATTGTATTAAGATTGATTTCCCATCTTGTGAATTTAATTCAGCAGATGTAAGAGTTGCTTCTTCATTTGGTAAGATGTAGTAACATTCTGAAAAATCAAACAACAAACATGTCATTTTACTGTATTAATTTTTTCTCTTCTAGCAGTCATCAAGTTTAATTATCTCAAAGCATAACTTGGGGAAAATAATTCCCATTTCCCTCCATAGAATTGAAATTCTTCATGATTGTTAATCACTAAGATAACTTTCTTTCAACATAGATTAAAAATTAACACCAGTTATTCTGAAAATGAAAATACGACAGATTTTTTCAAAATTGTTTTTCTTAATGTTATTTTCATAAAAAAGTTTTAAAAAATATTAATTTAAGAAAATTTTCTTGTGCCTTAATTTCTTTTTTTATTTTTAAAAGTGTGAATGTGATAAAAAAAGTGTGTACGTTATGATAAAATACACTTATGTAAAAAAAGGCTTTAAATTCAATCTAATTGCATCATTACGGAAAAATTTGTTAATTCGTAATAAAGAAGCATGTGAACATACTTTCATTTTTTTAATACTTTGAGACAATTTTAGAAGAAAAAAATTGCATTTTTCGCAACATATAAATTACTCTACTTTAAATTCTTGAAAAATGTTTCGAATTCAACTTTATAAATATTTTTCAATAATTTAATTTCTTATAAAAATGAGACAATTTTGAAAAAGTAGTGAAACACTATTTTAATTTTCATCACGTGATTAAAATATACGACATTTCTATACATTTCAATAAAAGTGAGAAATGCAAAAATATGGTTTATATGAATAAATAATGCACTCTGAAGGACAATATTTTACAATAGCAATGATTTTTGGAGCCAAAAACATTCATTGACCTTTTCATTTCCAAATCATTGCCTTGAGTACTTGAACAGGTGTCGAAGCACACTCAAGAACTTGGAAACAACTGAGGAAAATCCCAAACACGCAAAATATATTTCAGACGAAGACATAATTTCAATTTTACAAAATTTCATTACAGAAATTATACAAACATATTTTTTCTATTATACTTTAGCAAACTTTAGCATATACTTTAGCATATTTAGAAATATTGATTTAGTTCCTTTCGCTTCAGATTCGAGTTTAAGTGAATTACAAGACGTAACTTGGATTATTTTCTATCACTCGGAAGGGATCTAAATTGATTTCTTTTTTAAAAAAAATAATGTTAAGTAACCAATTCATTCAAATTACATTTTATAATGATTTTTCAGAGAGATATCTTAAAACTATTGCAAAATTTTGAATGAAAATTGTTAGTTAAGTTAGTACTATTTAAAATTACAATTCTGAGATACAAAGTAGCTATTACTTTTTTCAAAAAGTAATTACAAATAATTACCTTACTGAGTAACATAGTAATTAAAAGTACTCATTTTCCTCTACTCTGCTTTAAATTCTTGGAGAATATTAATCTTTATAAACTGGTGGTATTTTGTCTCACATTATGTAACAGCTAATAGCTTTTTATTGCAAATACTCTTCGAATTATTCAAATATGTTTTCAATCTCAAAATATTTTGAGAGTACACCAGTGCTTCTCAAACTTTCAGAATTTCTGACCAAATTTTGAATCATAATTTTCATCGCGCCCTCTCCATACAATAAGAATGGATTGAATACAATAATACTATACTTTGAGCTACAATAAGACTTTAACCTCAAAAGTGCCCCCGGCGTATATAAACGTGTCACTCAACCAAAGCGTTAATTACCCAGGACGTTTATATACGTCTTTCCGAAATACGAACTTCTCAGTGCTCTGTTATCCATAAATTTATTCCTAAGGCTTTGAAATGCAATAACAGAATATTGACAGTGATTGTAAAGGATCTAAGAGAAAGTTTTACTTATTTATTCCTTATCATCCACTCCATACTTCTCATCGATGTTATTGGGGAACGAATCTCGTAACTTTTAATTGGATTAATTACAAAATATATATTGGATTTTTGTAAAAAAATTTTATATATTACAAACCCATGGGATCACTGGTGATTATTAAAGTTGTTCTTAATTAATATTGATACATTTATGTGTATTATATCAGTGCAAAAATGTATTTTATTATGTTAGAAAATATTTTGTTCGCTTACTTTTGGTAAATAAACAATATTTTTAAATAACCTTTTGTTTTCGTTCTATCACTATGCTCGCCCCCCCCCCCCATTGTTGAGTTAACACGTCCCGCAGTTTGAGAAACACTGTAGTCCACGATACTGAAAAAAATTCCATCGTCGCGGTTTCGAATCACTAAAGATCCGTCGGATACAGAGGTTCAAAGTCTTCACATGGGCGTGGTAATTAAAAGGAGGTGTGACAATTCACGTGTCCCCCTCGTCACTTGACGTATGTTTAAACAAACAATAGCTCACGTGTTGTTTTAGAGAGAAACGTAAATACTCACTCAAAAAATTCAACGTATACTTAAATTTTCAATAGCAGATTGCAGACTAAAACTAATACATTTGAGGTACATCTCATCAATTTGCTTTCTTGTAGCTTCTGCACATATTTCTTATACCAATAACTTTTACTCTTGCCTAAAATCTAAACACTTTTATTTTCCAGCAAGTCTTAGAATTTTTAATGGAACATTCTTTAAATGAAAAATAATTCATTTCACTTGGATGAATTTCATTTTGCTTAGAAGTAACGAAATGAAATTCATCAGAAACTTAACTCGTATTTACGAATTTTTAATGGGGTGGGTTATGAAATCAATTGAAACAAATGGGACTATAAAAGTAAATAGATTTATTGATTAGGTAATCTTAATCTACTGTGAAAGTCAATCCTCTTGTTTCGTTTAACCTTCCAATTGCACGTTGGACTTTTTTCGTGACTCCAGCGCATAACTTAAAAAATATCGAAGCTATTCTCTGTCAAATCAATTTTTATAAGAAAACAGTCTGCAAAAGTAATACTTGGCCTAGATTGTAGTCTGTGAATTTATATCAACAAATACAAAATCGTACGTAGTTGAATCCTTCACACCAAGTGGCTATTAATTGACTATTTTATATAACTTGAAGAGCTCATTAAATGGTGACAAATGAATGGAATGTTGAAAGCTATAAATAGTACAGAAGGTCGTTTTCATTTTATCCAAACGATTTCGTTAATAGCTGGTGTGTCTACACGTCATATATCTACGCCTATGCTTCTACTGGATAACTCTGGTTCTTTATTATAGTAAAAACATTTCCGGGAAAGTTTTCAAATGGGTCTCTTTTATATCATTCATTCTTCTCGAGTGAAAGCCGCTTTCCTACAGAAAACCAATTGCAGAGAAAAATGTTTTGGATAAGCATTTGGGGATTTCTGTAAATATTCTTTTGAGATTACTTTAGTATTATTTGAATTTTTTTTATACTTTGAACTTGACGTTAATGAAAATGCTACCCCAATCAAACTTTTCTTTAGAACCATTTTAATGATTATTTTCTTGCACGAAAATGTCGAAAATCTTTCCTTTTCAGATGCAATAACTTGAATAACACCATGATTCTCGTCAATAGTAAAGATCTATCTGCAACTCGATTATTTAAGCGTAGTAACTACTAGAAGATAATGTTTATTTTTCTTTTTTTCTCTTTAATGGGATTCGACAAAAACAATTGAACTTTAGGATTAAATAATCTTTTTTTTTAACTTTGATTGTTTATAGTCTTATTAACTATTTCTGACAGCATTCCTAATCTTATCGAAAGGCCTTTTAAGGTATCACTCAAAATTGAGACTTGAGCTTCTTACCTATAATTGAATTTAGAATAGTTTTAAGGTAGTAGATTTAAGGGTTTTCTTATTCAGGAATAGAAATAATATTTGTTCTTTTTTATATAATTCAATGTATTATGAATTCTTTCCTTTCGAATAATATTATAACAGCTATTATTGCAACATTTTATAATGACAATCTTTCAGGAAGTGCATTTACACTTAGTCCTCCCAACTGCCAAATAGAAAATGTTTCCTTTCGAGTTGATGAATTGATATTTTATACTAAACAAGTTCATGCTTTTCTCTTTTAGAATCAATTATAAAAATAAAAAAAAATGACGAAATTTTTTTTTTGCGATTTTTCTAAAAATACTCAAAATTTTAATTAAATATTTAATAACTTCTTTATTTATTAAAATAATCTAACGAAACTTTTTTTTCAATGTGTAGAATAGTATTATCCGTAATCTGTTCAGATTGAAAAAAATAGATTAAAAATTACGGCTTTTAAAGTTTCTTTTGTGTTTTTCGTCTATTAGCCCTGAGCTACCACCCACCCCCTCTCCTCATTCAACAGCAGCTTTAACAAGCCTTTCCTCTTTTAGCTTTGCAATACATACTTTGTTTTGTTTTTACGTTACCTAGAAGTCAAATTATAATCAGTTTCATGAATTAAAAAAAATCCGCAGTGAGTCTAATCTACCCGAAGTAGGCATTGAAATGGTTCAAAATCTGTCAAAAATTAGTTTAAGGAGAGTTTGTTGGATATACAGTTTTAAAATTCTTTTAAGGAAATAATAGAAACAATCTATTGTTTTAAAATTTAGTGGCAACACAATATTTCTTCCAATAGTTTGGCAATAAAAGATTATGTTTGTTAAATTTTCAATCGAATGGAATTTCTAAATCCAGTTTAAGAAGTGAGTTTATAAATCATATATATGCTTTGGTGTAGTTAATTTGATTGTTGTGAAAGTGTTATATAGTGCTTCATTAATTTGTATTTTAAGACTACAGTGGGCAGTAAAATTCTTTACAAACATGCCCAAAATTTTTACTGGCTCTATGTAACTTAGAACTAAAATCATATAAAAAAATTGGTGAAAAAAAATGAGTAGTTTTTAAAAAATTAAAAAAATTAAAAACGTTCCATGCGTTTTAATTTTTTTAAACTTCGTATTTTCACCTGATTTAACTTCTTTAAGCAATTCTTTACAAATGTATGCATGCAATGTAATGTTTTATATGATAATTTACAAAATATGGGTAAACGCAAATTTTTATATATAAGTTTCAAGAAATTTATGCTTTCCTACACATAAAAAACTTTAATTTCTTTTTTCACCCTATCACTATTATTACAATGCATCCAAAAATTTATGACTATAAGTTAGATGAATACTTCTGGAAAGTTTGTTTTGTTATAATTCGACAAAAATTGCAACCCATGGAACATTTTGCATTTTTGTTTGGAGGCAAATTTTTGATTCTGAGAAAAACATCTTTTTTCATTTTAAGGGAAATTAACTTATTTTTTTTTAAAAAAAATTAAAGATATAAATATAAACTTGAAATTGAAAGACACTAATATCATACAAAATATAAGGTAGATGCAGAATATATATATAAGATTCCGCAATATTTATTCTAACCGTCATATTTACACGTAATGTATATAGTGATAAAAATTGAAGTAAGCAAGAACATTCTAATAATTGTAGCAGTATATATTACTCCGAACAAAAAGTTGGATGACATTATCGAGTTCTTTCATCGATTATTATTACCATACACATCAAGAGGTTCTGCTTTACTTAATAAAAATTATGATAAAACACCTATGATTTTAAGTGGAGATTTTAATGTCAATTTTGCTTTAGACAAATCTCAACAATTGATTGAATTTTTAAAAGACAATTTTACCTTATCTCTACAAAACAACAGAATAATATCAACGACAAAATCAAATACTACGATTGATGCAGTCTTTTCGAGATACTCAAGCGATATTGAGTGCAAAACCTGCATTTCTTACTTTAGTTGCCACAAGCCTTTGATAACAAAAGTATGCACTGAAGCACCCATAAGCATAATGGAAATAGACTAATATAATGATGATACTTTTCTCAAAATACATATAATATTTTTTTTTAGTATTATGTATTGAAAATGAAAATTTTGTCTATACTTATACCTTTTACATCCTAATTATTTTTTTAAATACAGTTTGAAATAATAATGATAATAATAAATTTGTTAATTATATGTAAGATTACTTCAAAATAAAACTTTATTATACAATTCAATACAAGTAAGCCAAAGAAGTTTACTTCTAACGCGTGTTCACACTGATACACGCTTTCTTTTTTAAAATTCACATTGCTTAAAATTAAAATCTCGACAAAGAAAAGGGTGTGGTCACGAGTTTTCCACTATAACTGTACTGCTGCAACTGCCATCAAGAAAACATCCATGGACTGTTATGCTAATTACTATGCTTTAGGCCAGGGATGGCGAACCAGTGGCACGATGGCACGCGACACAATATTCTGGGCACGCCACCGATCTAAACGGTTTGCATTTTAATTCAAAATAACAATGATCAATATCAAGTATTACGAGTAACGTGAGTGATCGGTTGCAGTTTTCAGCGATATTTCAAGAATTAGTTCAAAGAATTATCGGAAACGCTCAAGTTTTTTTTTTATGTACCTTGATGTGACTTCATTTAATAAAGTGAATTTGCCCCAATTCTATTGGTTGTAAATTGAAAAAAATTGAAGTGCAACTCTGATTGATTTCCACAGTCTAGTTCAATATAGATTCAAAAATTTGTTGAAAAGGAGAAAGTTGAAATTGATTAAAACACAAAGATTAATAAGCAATATAAGTAAAAATGCGAGTAATGAAATTTTGGAAATCGATTCCAGATCCATTTAACTGTTTGAAGAAGCAAGCTTTAATGCTATGTTAACCATATTTTCATCTGCCTATGCCTACGAGTCATTATTTTCAGAGATGATTAACATTAAAGACTCACTTCGAAACCGTTTGGAAGATGGCTCCAATTCAGCTTGCATTCTGCGAAAAGTAACATCTTACTATCCTAATACAAGTTATTTGTCATCTTATCTATCACAACCGAATTCACAATAATGTTACTTTAATTTCAATTACACGTGTAAATAAAACTACTCTTATACTGAGCAGAATGTATTTTTTCGTTGCAATTAAAGAATTTTAGTTAGTATTTTTAGTTTTATTTTTTTCTCACTAATCAAGTCAAAATTATTGACATTAAACATTTCTTAATGAAAAAGGGCCCGTGGATCCAAAAAGGTTCGCCCGCCCTGCTTTAGGCTATTGTCCTGATCAACATATAACTAAATAGAGAAAAAATAAAAACAAAGGAAATATATTTAATAAGATGGGTTTGATGAAATAAAAAATACATCAATGTATTTTACTTTACAGTTAACATGTCTGCTATTCTTTTTATGTCCCTTTCGATCTTGGGTTTAGATCAGAGTTATGTTACAGAACAGGTATCATCTTCGGTATTTGACTAGGGTTCAGAATAACAAGGTCTATCACTAACAAACCTCGCGTTGTTTCTGAATGTATAGTTAATGGACGACCAATAAATTAATACATAACCCTTATCTGTCATTTCAGGAGATATTTTTCAAATAAAAATTATGTTTTTTTCCTTTAGTTAAAGAAACGAAAATAACGGTCAACTTTTATTACAAATTAAAAAAAAAATAAAAATTCATACCTATGGGAAAAATACATAACTTGAAAATCGCATCCATAATATACAATTGACCTTTTGTGTAATCTTTTTTATGTATTTGAATGCGAATAAGTCCTAAAACTTTTATAGCTATTCACACACACAATGTTAATCTCTGTTTATCTTTCTATCTCTCTCTCTCTCACACACACACACACACACACACATTTATACATATCCATTTTAATTGAGTTATTACAACTGCAACACAATCAAGGAGGGATGATACAAATGTGAATCACATAAAAGGAGTATGTTCGGGTACGCAAGTGATTAGATCTTAAGCGCAACAGGGCAACACAGGAGGAAGAGAAGGCATATTGAATTCTGTAAATAAGAAAAAGTTTTGTAGCAGGTTTCTTCACTGGAAATCATATTTTAATGTTGGTTGTTTATGAGAAGATCATGTTATGCCTCATATATGAAGGAGAAATATCTACCAGCACGTGTTTGAGTGTGATAGTGGCCAAATCATGGCCTAACGGAAGTGTGATTGGTCTTGCATTGGTGGAAATTAAACAACTTTCCTTGAGAAGAAAGATTCAAGGGGTTGAGAAGTGTCCCACTGAGTGTCATGCAATGGACTCCAACCACTAACACCTGAGAAATTATATATGTATTTCAGACCGGTCTTGCAAGATCTTCAAGTCACATCACAGGCATTGAACCAGAAAGTGGAAAGTACAACAAATAGCTTGACGGACTGTGAAATATCTGCAGCAGCAGGTCTATCTGCCCGGTGACCATTAATGTGGGTCCCCATTACACTGCAGCATAACAACGCGCAGTGAGTGTGCGCCTATGACAAAACTGGATTCCTTCATCGTCTTTTCACACGAGTCCCAATTTTACGAGCAGTCTCATGATGACATTTCTCACTTGCATTCGATATCATCCTACAGGTTTGGCACCCAATAGGATGGGCTTTTAGTTACCCGACTCGAACCCTTCTTGTTAGTGCCGTAGATAACCTAAACCGCCAGCGTTACCTTTCTCAGATTTTAAGGCCTGTGATTTTGCGCGGAAGTATCATCTTTTAACAGTCTTCGTGTCTTGGAATCCGACTACGTTCGGAACAGTGATTTAAAAAAAAACAACACATGAATGTATAATTTTCATAATATTTAGTGTCACTTAGATTAGAATACATGCATAAAATTGTTTTAAGGACATTTTGACAACAAAATTTATTTAAATACAACATTTTGGCAAAAAATTAGCTTAGAATAATCTCTCTTCCAAATGTTCTCCTTTTGTGAAAAATGCTTCTATTATATAATAATATTTTGCCTGTATATAGCTCAGACCTCTCTACAGAGGCCCAACTAGAATTTTTGAAATATATAACTTAGAAGTGGGTTTATTCATATTTTACGACAACAGAGGGGAGCTATTTTAAGAAAAAAAACGCCAATAATTATTTCAATTGGTGGTAACTCTGAAAATAATGTGAATTTTTCAAAAAATTCTAGTTGAGCCTCTGTAGGGAGGTCTGAGCTATATACAAGCAAACTATTATTTTAATATAACTATTGGAATGACTTTCGAATCGACTTATGTTCAATGAATCATTCGTTTCTTGTATGGAATTTTCTGTTTTCTAAAGAACTATGAATGATGAGGATAAAGTATGGAGAGAAATTGAATTTAAATTAAGCCCATCATGCTATGGATTGCTTTTTAGACATCCAGGAAAATACCTGCCGTAATAGAATTGCATTGGAATCCTTGAATTATATGACTGTTGACATGGAGTAGTGGGATAGTGTGGAGGTATTTTTAAGGAAACCATGTTGAAAATCCAGAATAACTTGATTGATACTATAATTATCTTGGATTATCTTTTCAAGTATTTTTTCATGAACTTAGGAGATTGAGGGCTGATGGTTCTGTAATATTCAGGATTTTTTTTTATCCTTCATGGCCTCTGGATAGCAGCCCATGAGTCTGGCAAGTAGTTGAACATGATGCATTTGGATTATCTTTGTAAGATGGCTTATGAAATTCACCGACAGAGCTTTTAAGATAATATTCTTCATATAGTAGCCGTTTCAGGTGCTTTTAGATTATTTAGTTAAGTGCTGATTCCCATAATTTCCACGTAAGAGGCGAGATGTGGAATTACGTTAATTGATGAATCGGTAGACTTTTGTTTCTCTGCTGTTAGTACAAATTTCGGACCTTGTGTAGTCTCAAATTAGCTACAAATTTAATCATTTTTCTTCTTACTATACTGTGAACAACATAAGTAACATTTATTTCGTGGTAAATTTCTTTTTTACAATGGAATATGTAATTCATATTGGCAGTAATTTTTATATTTTTCACTTCCTGAAGATTAATACATAATATTTCAATCGTTGTTGTTATTATTTAATCGAAAGAAATGAGTATACACTATTTGAATTTTTAGTTTATTTTATTTTGGATAAAAATATATCTTTGCATTTTGAATAATGATAATCATTCATTTTTTATTTGGACAAAAATTATGAAAAAAAACCCAACAATATTTGTAATATTTCTACAGCTACTTTAATCCTTTGTTAGTAAGGGAACGTCATTTATATAATTACATACATAATTTAGATCCAAACATGTTATCATCATTAAATATTAAAAGAGATGAGCTGATTGCTTCAATTATGAGAGAAATCTGGGCGTTCATTTGAATCCTAAGCTCTACATTCCATCTCCTTTTCATTGCATAATTTATCGCATAGGAGTAGCTATTTCTTCCCGAACCTGCATTGAACGAGAATAAAAGTTTCTTCTATTCCATCATTTGGAGGGTGAAAAAATCGATGAGACCTACAGATGTTCAAAAGCAAACAAACAAATGCAACAGTGGTGGGGAAAAAATCCACACACACATGCCCCGAAGCGTTGTGTTTTCACAGTTATCGCCCATACTTGAAACGGTTATCTTTCGAGAGGAATGGAATTTTTTTCTCCATTTATATATATATATGTGTATTTTGACGGCATTGGATAGAGCCGGCATCGATCCAATATGTTTCATTGGGTGGGAACTGAGGAGCGTGTAATGACACAACTGTTGGTTTCAAAAGTTTTCTCTTTTCTTCCCATCACGCTCTTGAACCAAATTCATCATTAATTACACGCAAAGGGTATCATTAAAAAGGTTTCTATTTTGGGAAAGCAATTTCAAAAGGAGAAAAAAGGAATTTGTCTCACTGGGTCCACTTACCTCTTGTTTTCTTCTCCGTTTTTAATTTTGTATTTTATTTTCCGTACTTGCTCGGCAATCCTTGCTTTTTCATTTGAAGGAAGAATAAAACTATTGTACGCTCTGGAGCCAGAATTTATTTTCGCGTCTAGGTTAAATACTAGATAAAGTTTGATATTTTTTAAAGTGTCAGTGATGGACGAATTTTTTCCTTTATTTTAAAAAATACTACATGTCATGCTTTTCCGCTATTACGTTTTATATTTTTTCTTTCAGTATTTTATTAAAATATATTTTCTTTTTTTTTTGCAATTTTTTCCCTTTTTAAAAAAAACTTTTTGAAACGAAAGAAATGTGACAGTTTTATAAAATTTTATTCAGGATAACGTAACACAAAGTGACTCTTTGTGTGTGTGTGTGTGTGTGTTTTACTGAATTCATGCGACTGTGTATTTGCATTGCTCTGGGAACTTTGATGGATTTTTTAAGTGAGCTTATTTCGTTCAAAAATCGGCTTTGTTCAAGAATAAATTATAATTTACTCTGAAAAAACCTTCTTATTAATTGCGTACACCTTTATAATATTTGAAAGACGATCAGTCACATAGCAATGTTAAACTTTATATTGGTCTAATACTTCCATCTTGATGAACTCATTCCATTGTTCATGAATGAATACGAGGTGTGACACAAAAGAAACTAGACAATTCAGTAAATTATTGTACTTGCAGAATCAGTTCTTCGTGACAGTATCATCTTCTAAGTAGTCCCCTTTAGCAATCACACACTTCTTTTATTCGGTGCTTCCATTGTTGGTAACGGTTCTGGAACGAGATTCTTGGAAGACCCTTCACGAGATTCTCCGCTTTTGCCTGAAAATTGAGGTAAAATGGGTTCCCTTTTTAAGCAAGATTTAACTGTAGGAAATTTTTTAAAAAACGTTGTATGGAGCCAAATCTGGTGAATAAGGAGAACGCCTTATGACATTAATGTTTTTTTCTGATCTGAAACAAGTTGACACATAGGGCCGTGCGAGGAGGTGCATTTTCCCGGTACAACAACTATCTATCCCTCCACAACTGTGGCCCTTTTTTCCTAATTTTATCACGAAGTCTTTTTAGTTTTTCAATGTTGTAGTGTTGATTAACAGTCTCAACACTGGGAACCCACTTAATCATTACAATTCCATTAATGTTGAAGAAGAAAATTAACATTCAATTGAATTTTGATTATGACATGCTTGCTGTCTTGCTGTAAGAATGAATGTCTCATCACAAGTTATAACAGATTTTTAAAAAATCGGCTTGTTTGTAATGTGTTCTAACATGTCCACACACACATTTGGACAGCACTGTTTTTGGTTACTGAACAGAACTTTTGGAACAACCTTCACACAAATCTTCGTTATGTGTTAAAATGCGTCGAACACTCTATCCAAGTGAACTAACTCCGTCACTGCCCGAACACTTAAATCATAGGATTACATCACGAACTTTAGCAATGATTTTGTCTGTCCTTAACACTAGATTGCCCAAGGAAGTCATTTGGACTGCTTTTTGATTCCAATTAGAAAAACAATTACGTATATAATGATGCAACTTTTTAGACTTTTTTAGAATACTTTTTTTCCCAAGTGAAGTAATTTATTTTTATTGATAATATTTACTAATAACTTGTTATATGACTGCAAATAATATAAAAAAATATTAAAAATTTATTTTAAACAAATTTTTTACACATTAATTATTCTTTCACAATACAGTCATTTTGACTGCTTTTGGGCAATATTAAATTTCAGTCTCTCTAGCGTTTAGCGCCCTACCATCTTTATCATCTTCCCCACTATTCCTTCCCTTTGTCATTGTTTTTGCTCCTTATGCCAATAGATAGACAGTAACATCAGATCAGGGCCCCCGGAATTCATTGCGGCAAGGGGCTAGATTTATACGCCTATCGTTATCCGTAGCTCTGAGCACCCTACAGGTGGCAGTACGAATTTGCTCGGTTCCACCCCAATTTGGATGAAGGGGTGATCAGGGGCTCCCATCTCTCTTCCCTTTCCACTAACCTCACGAGAGGACTTGCGCCTCGATGGCTATTTCGAGTATCCCCATGCTACAAAGGCAAAATACATTTACAACCATCCATGCCTTCTCCGGGATTCGAACCCAGGCCCTACACTACTGCAGTCAGCGTCACTCTATTGGATGGGTGGATCCCTTCCCCCTGAAAAACCGATTCGAGACAAAGTGGCTCCAGTTAACATTAGAAATGTTTCCGTAACTGATTTCTCAAGTCTCACAATCCACTTGATGTTGATTTGCTGTTCATTTTTCAGCAGTTGTGCGTGTTCATTTAATGACGCAGTTCTTCCAACTGGTTAAGTTGAAACTGACCACGTGAATAGAGGAGGTGTGTGAGATGACGCCACCAAAACAGTTGTTGCCAACTCCAACCTTTTTTTTAAGCTACACACTTAGTCTCATATTTTTTGGCCCGTCTCGTATTTTCTTTAACCTACAAATTCCATCTTTATTTGAATTTCAAATTATTTACATAATATTTATGTTCAAAAATATATATTCAATATATATATATATATATATATATATATATATATATATATTTAACAAATCAGAGCTCAAATAGCATTAGCATAGAGAGAGATTATCTGCAATATGTTGCATTAAAGGAAATTCTTTGATTACAAAAGCTAGTCTCAAAATTAATTTATTTAAAATTTACGTTTCATATTAAAAATTTGAGACATAATTAAATTTTTTAGAATATTTAGATTAATGCTGGTACAAAATACAAGTACAAAAAGGAAATTTTTGTAAATATTTATTTATTGTGATAGAAATTCATCATAGAAGTTTCTGAAAAATTAGTGTCGAAAATATATATACAACAGAGCCTAATTATCTTGGAATACAAAAATTAAATAAGCATTTTGTTTTTGTATTCATCATGCCAATCATAAGGAACTGCTAGCTATTAGAAAAGAAGAAAAACTGCAGTAGTGTTACATTTTTTAATCATATCAACTACGTCGACAACCGAATTTCGTAATACAATGAAAAACTGAATTAACTATATTTCCTTCATAGTCATGTTCTTAGATAATCAGATTATTTTTTCGTATAACTGCCCCATAGGCATTTTCTCCGAAAGTGTTCAGTTTCGAAATAAACTAATTTGTGGAGAGTTAAGCAAAGACAGTTAATGACAGTTCTCTTAGAAAGCTCTGACTCAATTCATTTTTTCTTGCAGAAATAAAATTTGGGGTAATTTGCTTAAACGGAAACAGGCTATTTACTGAACCAGATGTCGTAAAAAATGTACTCTTTTTTATTTTTGTAAGCGTCTTTCAAATCCAGCCTCACTGTCAAATTAATTAGTTTTCGCAAAGCTGGTAGCTATGTAACTGTAGGGAGTGCTAAGGTTTCTTGCAAATTTTTACAGAAGATCATTGACATTTTATGGAAACGATTTTGATAGTCAATTTTCATCAATAAATACCGTATTTTTTGTGGCACTTTTCTTCTATATAATAGTCATGGCTCATGACAATAGCTCTAGCTCGAATATTTCATAAAAGTAAACTTTTTCTTAGCACTTTCACGCAGTGTTCTGTTCAGTGTTCTTGGATGCGTTTTTCTAAGGCTCGTTTTAACAAGCCAAATTTACAAAAGTCCATTGGAGAAGCGTTGGGGGATTTTACACGTATTTCATCAAATTGGATACACATTATTCCTGTTTCTGATTCTTTTTTTTTTTTTTTTTTGCTAAATAGGTGGCTGTTGACTGAGAAGTGTGCCTAGAGGCTTTGTCCATATGAAGATCAAATTTATCAATGTCCTTTCCATATATGGTTGGAGTTCCTTCTTCAAAAATGGTTCTAAAATATTCCTTTGACAGTAGAGTGAATTAATTTTGGTTTTACTTGAGACTTTTTTGATTTTTAATTTGCCGTTGTTAAAAAATCCTGCAACTATAATGAATCCCTTTGGGAATTTTATTGTACACTGACGAAGCCATTTCGAACGGTTATTCCCGTCAGTTCAGCAATTCAAAATTCCTCTTCTTCTATTACAGTCCCTTAAATAGACCCATAGCTCATCGAGTCTTACCCAAAATTTCCATTTTTCAGCAGCTAGGTGTGTTTTTGACGTAATTTTCTACCATTTGCTTTTCTTTCAGCAATCTCTTTCCAAAAAGACTTTAGTTTTAAACATCTGTTTTAAATTTTAATCCTTATGAATCATTTTAATTACATTTCCGGCAGACATTTTTAGTTTCGATGCAATGAATCTTTCAGTTGGACCAGAGACTTCACTTTCTTGATAGTTGCCTGCATTTGAACGGTCATAGGATCAAGTTTCGTAGTCATTTTTTCATTTTTACTTTCTGCGAGACGCTTTTTCCCTTTCAAATTTAATATAAATACCTTTGATTTAAATGCAATAACCGAGATTTTTACACCGCTGTTCAATTTGTTGTTACGAATATTTCTCTTTGGAAAGCGCAATTACGTAACCTTCGAGCCATATATCATTTTTATAGATACCATTTTTAAAATAAATTCTTTATTTTACAATCCAATCAAAAGCAAATATTAGCAGACGATTATTCCGAAGTTGCCAAAGTTTACCTCGAAATGCAACGAGAAATATAATTACAAAACCCCGTTTCTATAAAGTGTGAATGACCTTCTGTACATATATACATAGTTATGTTTAACCCTGAAGTCTTGCGCCTAAGCCCCTATAAGTTTGCTAATATGTTATTGTGACTAATCTATTTTGTTTTGAATTGTATTGTTTCGGTTATTCTTTTGCATTAAATTAAAAACATAGTAATTTATTATATTACCAATGATGTGTGCATATATATGTGTATGTCTGTATATGTTCCTACATATAAATATACCGGGTGATCAAAAAGTCAGTATAAATTTGAAAAATTAATAAATCACGGAATAATGTAGACAGAGAGGTAAAAATTGACGCACATGCTTGGAATGACATGGGGTTTTATTAGAGCAAAAAAATAAAGTTCACAAATGTCCGACAGATGGCGCTTCATCTGATAAGAAAAGCAATAATTAGCATCACAAATTAAGACAAAGCAAAGATGATGTTCTTTACAGGAAATGCTCAATATGTTCACCATCATTCCTCAACAATAGCTGCAGTCTAGAAATAACGTTGTGAACAGCACTGTAAAGCATGTCCGGAGTTATGGTGAGGCATTGGAGTCGGATGTTGTCTTTCAGCATCCCTAGAGATGTCGGTCGATCACGATACACTTGCGACTTCATGTAACCCAAAAGCCAATAATCGCACGGACTGAGATCTGGGGACCTGGGAGGCCAAGCATGATGAAAGTGGCGGCTGAGCACACGATCATCACCAAACGACCTGCGCAAGAGATCTTTCACGCGTCTAGCAATATGGGGTGGAGCGCCATCCTGCATAAAAATCGTACGTTCCAGCAGGTGTTTATCAGCCAGGCTGGGGATGATGCGATTCTGTAACATATCGGCGTACCGCTCACCCGTCACGGTAGCAGTTACAAAACCAGAATCACGCATTTCCTCGAAGAAAAAAGGCCCCATAACGGTAGATGTGGTAAATCCAACCCATACCGTGACTTTCTCGTCGTGCAGTGGAGTTTCCACGACAGTTCTAGGATTTTCAGTAGCGCAAATTCTGCAGTTGTGGGTGTTGACAGACTCTCGGAGCGTGAAATGAGCTTCGTCGGTCCACAACAAGTTACTCAACCAATCGTCATCTTCCGCCATCTTTTGAAACGCCCACACCGCAAATGCCCTCCGATTCACGGAATCGCCAGGTAACAATTCATGATGCCGATGGATTTTGTACGGATAGCATCGGAGGATACGCCTAACTGCCAACCAAACAGTAGTGTATGGAATGCCGGTGCGACTGCACGGGCGCTGACTTCCCCGTGCATAGACGAACCCGCTACAGTCTCCATTTCATCCTTAACCGTCTCAGCAGCATTCCGCCATTTGCTCGGTCGGCCACTACGGGGTCTATCGTCTAAACAACCCGTCGCTTCGAACTTCGAAATCATTCTCGCCACAGCTGCATTTGTCAACGGACCTTTACCCCTTCGTATGGCGATAGGAACGTAACGCTGCATTAGCACATTCCCCATTCTGATAATACAGCTTCACTAACAGTGCCTTTTCAGGTAACGTCAACATGCTGCGACTGCTGGTGCAACTGATTCTCTCTCTCATGTCAGCCCCTTTTCTACGCGATTTTCATGCGCAGTCACTGACGTTTTGTTGTCCAGCGCCATCTGTCGGACATTTTGTGAACTTTATTTTTTTTTGTTCTAATAAAACCCCATGTCATTCCAAGCATGTGTGTCAATTTTTACCTCTCTATCTACATTATTCCGTGATTTATTAAGGGGACTCGGCACCTTTTTTCAATTTTTTTTTATTTAAGGGTTTTAAAATATTTTTTTTGTATATTATTAACAGTTACTACTAAACTAAGAAATTTCACCATGAAAAAAATTCCTAAATTTAAAAAAAAATTTAAAATTTAAAGTTTTTAAAAAATTTTTACCGATTTTCAAAATTCTTCTTCTTTTACAATTATCATTATTTTGACACCAAATTTTTTTTTTTTGGATTTATTAGACTATGAGTAATAACTTTAGGGATCGATTTTGCAACAAACAAATTAGTTTTGGAAAAAAAAATAAAATGTAAACATTAATGGAAAAAAAGCTAAAAAAACATGACTTCTGCTACATTTTCTTTTATAAAATTTTTTTTATTCAAAATATTGAAAATGGATCCCTAATTTAATTAAGCACATTGTAATAAAGATACACACCAAAATTCAAGTTGTTTGATAAATATCTGTAGAAGTTTTGTACTTTTAAAGACCATGATTTCATGAAAAAACTCGAACTGAGAAAATGCATTTTTAAGAATACCAATCAGCAAATATATATCAAAACAATGTCTAAATTTTGTAATAATTTTTCAATATGTTGTATAAATATATACCTTTAAAATAAAACATAATACAATTCAATTTCAAAATATTAAACAAAAATATAAGCTTTTTTAAAGTGCCTGTCTGTGAGCCCAAAATTACGAAAAATAGGAAATATCATTGTGACTTATTTTTACAAGAAACATCTATGAAATATATTTAAAAATAAATGAAATACATGAAATAAATGTAATAAAAATACATGAAATGTACAATAGAAAATTTAAAAGCTTTTATAAAAATAATTTGCTACTTAAATCGATATCTAAAATAAAATAAAGTAAAACAAATTTATGCTAAAATGTATTATTTTTTCAAAACAGGTTTGTTTTAAAATTGGCCTGCGCCATAAGTCATTCCTTCTCTCCTCCTAGCTAATAACTCTTTTTTATGTATTGCTTTTTTAATAAGTTTAAGAGCCAGCTTATTACTGGCATTTTGACGACGTTTTCTAAATTTTTGTTTTCGACAATCTAAGATAGTAGCAAGTTGTTTCGTTGAACCTCCAGTAGCTACACCTAATGCTTTCTGTGTTTCTACAATGGTGCGTACTGTACCCTTATTGTATTCGCAGACAGCTTCTGTTACTACCCGCTTAACACGTCTTTTGTTTACGAAAATTTCTTTCGGACACTTTGCCCAAATCATGCTATGCAAACTTTCGTTTGCATTTTGTGTTCCACATCGAATGCATCTTTCTAACAATTCATTAGATGCAAGTCTTTGATAAATCGGTAGAATTTTTGTAAGAAACTTTTCATTTATTGGTGTTCCTACATTTAATTTATGATTGTTAGGTTTTTCCCCATTAGCAATCACAGATTGGTAGAAACACCATGAGTTTTCTCCTGACGAACACTTCGAATGTTGAGGTTTAGCATCTGTAGAAATGCTATGCAACAATGTAGCATATATTGCTGTTTTCATAGCATTCACATCCCCTTTGTTTCTCAAAATAGCCTTTTGGTAGTAAGTAGTTAATTTTTTAATCGTGGCTTCTT
Source organism: Trichonephila clavipes (assembly GCA_019973935.1). Lineage (NCBI taxonomy): Eukaryota > Metazoa > Arthropoda > Arachnida > Araneae > Nephilidae > Trichonephila > Trichonephila clavipes. Next base: position 67,781 of record BMAU01006397.1, on the reverse strand, counting down.
TCAAACTACCATGAGCTTTACCACCTAAAGAAATACCTTGAGCACGACAGTCTTTTACAGTAGATCTCAAAGCTGTTCCTAACCGCTTACTAACATGATTAATACATTCTTCCTTTTTTATCACAATGTCAGGTCCATACACTTTTTCTCGCACAAGTAGTTAAACGTTTTACAATCACCATCGGATAATACTGTAATATAACGGAATCCAAGTGATGTGGATCTTTTCCACAAGGTTAATGCAGCTTCCATTTCCATTGATGTAGATGAGCCCAAGTGATTTATATCACATTCGCTTTTATGTCCTTCATACCATATGCTGAATTCAGCACTTGACTGGCCTAGCTTATTTTTTTGCCACAGAGCAATGACGACACACCTTACTCATCACTTCAAAGTCAACAACATATCCGGTGAGCATATCTATAACACATCCTACACCGATAAGTGAGGTGTGACCACGAGTTAGCCACGTTCCATCAAAACTAACACTTAAGTCTGTGATTTCAGCTCCATTCTCGTACACATTTTTAATTTCTCGGTGGATTTCCGCAAATATGTTTTCAGATGCCAGAGTATATGCATTATCCAGCCGTCTCGCACACTTCCCATATGTAGTTGATGAAAAAGGATCTATATTCATCACCATACAAAATTTTTCTATAGCTGAATAACCTTTCTCAATATGTGAAAAAGCTTGAGTTATTCTCAAATTCACATCATGGCTGGTCTGAACAGACTTTAGAGATGTGTTTACAACAGTTTTGTTTTCATCACAATTGCTACACAATAGTTTTAAATTGTATGAAAATCCCAACTTGGCTCCAAGCTCCAGTTTCAAAGTTTGTTTTTCACAATATTGGCACTTTGCACTTCGAAGAAGATTGTTAACTTGGTTAAAGTCCACCAATATATAATTTCCAATAGCAGAGGTATCCTTTTTTACCACAGTGTTCAATTTTTCCAGGCGTACATTTGAAAAAAACTGAATTTTTGTTCACTTCACAATCAACTTTCGCTTTACACCATCGCTTTTCATTCATTTGCAAAGCACGTACTGAACGTTTTCTAAGAGGCATAATTGCGATAACAACAACTAATAAAATGAATGAATGTATGATTGAAGTAGCATTAAAAATTATGATTGAAGTAGCATTAAAAAATGCTGTTTTAGGTTTCTATGAAGTTAAAAACTAATGAAACTAAAAATCACACAGCAAGCGAAAATGGCAAAGCTAATGTAAATAAACAACTTTGCTGATAGTTACAGTCACAGCTTAACGGATTCCTCTGCTTCTCTGTAGTTTTTAATGTAAAATAATGGATTTATTCTCAAGTAAAAAAATGTAAACATTGAGGTGGGCGTGGCATTTAAACTGCTGACAGAGCTGTCAAAATATTTAAAATGCATTTTACTGCGTTTAAAATAATCAGATCGTTTCAAAACTTCCCTCAATTGTACCAAAGGTATCAAACTACATTTTAAACTAAAAATTGAAAAATCGATATTTTCATCGATTTTAGGTTTTTGAAAGGTGCCAAGTCCCCTTAATTTTTTCAAATTTATACTGACTTTTCGATCATCCAGTATATACTAGAAAGTATTCACGTCCTTCACTCGGGGGAACTGAAAAACATAACAGAATAAATATATTTTATTGAAGGTAAAATTTTATTAAGATTACTCGGGCGTTAAATAAATAGTTACAGAATTTTAAACAGTATCAAAAAAGAGTCTTGTATTTATTATATTGTTGATTTAATATATATACTGATATTTTGCTTTATTTTTTTATTAATTAGTTTTATAGATGTTCGAAATACATGCACGCATTATAACTTCGAATATAAGAACTGATGTAAATATGAGCAAAAATTTGTGGGTACAAATTGCTGACTGAATCCATAAAATTCCAATATTTTTTCAGATAACAATACTTATTTTTGCAACCACCCAGTGGCCGAGTGGTAGCGTATCGCGCTTCCTCGCTACACATCTAGGGTTCAAACACCGGACTGGGCAAGATCGACTCAGCCTTTCATCCCTTCAGTGAGTCGATAAATACAATTTTTGCTTGGGAACTAACCACTGGAGAATTTGCGTCATACTGACTATATGACCGAAACCTCTGCTCATGCAACTCAGCAACCAAGATCACGAAAACTGAGATGGGCACAGTAGACCATGTTTCTCTACGGGTTGTTGCAACACTGAATTTAATTTGTAGTTACTTATTTTTATATATTTACTCAAGTTTTCCCTAATTTTGTTTAATTAAATCTCAAGTCTTCCCGGTAAAAATTGTTTATTAATACTAGCATTAGTTCTGAAAGTCGTGATTCTCATTAATAAGGTTTAATATATTAAGATAAAAGGTTACTTTTAAAAAAATTTCAAGAGACGTCTCACCCTGTGGCTAATTCTTCTTACAACACTTCTTTTAGTGAACAAATTTTGAGCTCATAATCTTATCTTATGGAATAAAAATAACATATTGATTTCTATTCAACATTTTACACAATTCAGTTATTTAAAGTAGAGTGGAAAGTTATACATTGAAAATTATTTTGCCTTCAACAAACGAAATCTAAATTTTTGATTCAAAGACTTCAATACCACAATTGTTCCAGTGAGCGAACAAATATGTAATATAAAAACCTTTTCCTATCCTTTCCTAAGGGAAAATCGTAAGCCATCTGAAGATAACATAAAAGAAAGCACATCAGGAAAGAAGAAGCTTTGAATTTAAAAGCTTTCACAGATGCAATACACTGTAAGTAAAACTTTTATCCTGTAGGATAGAATGATGAACAACATGTAGTTTCTATAGTTTTTGTAAAAAATGCGCCATTTGTCCAATGACGGCTCACACCATCAAAAATATCAACAAGTATCTAAAATAAGATATGTATTTTCTTTTAAGGTACATTTGAGTTTTAATATGTATATATATATATATATATATATATATATATATATATATATGTGTGTGTGTGTGTGTGTGTGAATCAAGTTAAGAAATTGAAATACATTTTGTAACCAGGGATTTAAGACTGAAATATTTTACCCTTAGAAAACAAAAACAAAGATATGAAATCAGGAATAAATATTTGTCTACTTTTTTTTAAGAAACTCTTACAATCAGATGAATACCTCCATCATGTATTATGTGAGTGAGTTATTATTTAAGTCGCCCTCTTCAGCTGCATAAGGGCTTTTGGAGAGGGTGAAATTTTTAATCTGTAACATAAAAAGTTAGCCCTCATATAACTGAACTTCATGCAATTGCATATTACGTTTACGAAAAGTGAATGAAACATAAATTGAAATAAAACCTTTGAAAACTGGTTTCCAGCCAAACTAGAATTTCATGACGTTTCTCTACCGATTTGACTAAAAATAATGCTTTTTAGCATGTTATTTATTTGAAATGTATCCTTCAAATCACAATTTTTACAACGCATAACATTTTTTACAAATTTCTATGGATTTTCTTTAGTTAAGTTTCAAAACAAAACAGAGCTATTTTTCAAGTGGATTGGTACATTTTCTGCTCTGCTAAGTTAAGCTGAAATGGAATATAGTAACATTTCTTAAAGAAATATACATATATATCCCTTTTGAGGGACTTTAAAAATATCACAAAAAATCGCTAAAATCACCAATTGCCAGGAATAATTAATTATGGTAAACTTACTACACAATATTCACGAGTTTGTGCGCTTATAGCGCATGTGCGGAAAGACGACTCTGCTTCAATAGAATGTAAAACTCATTTAGCCTTTTATTGTTGTTGTTGTTTGTGACGCAGTTTACAATTTCAGAATAACCGAATAATCAAAAATCTGCTGTTGAATTATTTCAATGAGGTTTAATTGAATTAAATTTTTGTTTTTAGAGTTATTCTTTAACGGTATGTAATGATTAATTGTTAAATGAACATCTCTAATTAATTGTATTATTTCAAATCCGGTAAAAGAAATTATTATTACAAAGTGATGTAAATTTGTTAACTTCTTATAACTCATTATACACGCTCGAGGTACGTGTCCTTTTTTCTATAAAAATGTCTTTCACACATTTATTAACCATTCTCTTAATTTATAATACACTGAAAGGACTTTCTTTAAAATAAAAGAACAAAATGTTGAAATCTTTCTATCAGATAAAAATGTTTTTTTTTAAATTTTTTTATCTTTTTTAGTGAATGTTAAAAATGAAGGTCGATTTCAAACCCATTTTATTACTTTAAATTCTAAGAAAGCATATATATACGAGTATATTTTTTTTTATCAGAAATGTTTTTATTGGTTTAAATTAATATTTTTTATTACCTCAAGCAGTATTGTTTTTTTTTGTTAATCATTAATCAAAAATGAATAATTTGAAGGCAGATCTTATCCTTGAGGGAAAAAGAGATTTACACTCGAAAAAGCCTGTGCAATGCCGGTCAAAGAAGAGGAAACCTGTGTGACAAGGTAAAGACGTGAAAAAAATTTCGAAAAAGGGAGTTTGAATGACATTAATATAGAAATTATAACGACCACACACAGAGAGATCAAGTCACAGATATATGCTATCAAGAAAGAAAGGAAAACTGTCCATTGGGATAAAGTTATATACTTGGTAAAATCTCATGCATCACCGGGATAAACGGAGGGGAAAGAAACCTGTCCGACGGGCAAAAAATATCAAATAAATTTCGAAAAAGGAATTTTAATGGCATATTTATGCAGAAATGACACCCCTCCCAGGAAGTGCTGAAATTGAGAGAGGAAATTTCCATAGGAAAAATTTATGCACTCGAGAAGTGTATAAATGTGTGCAATGCAGCCAGTCCTACATTATTGATTAATCAGCTTACGCCATGTGTCATGACATTTCACTTTTCAAGGTCATGGTTGTTTTGCCTCTTTTGCGGAATGTTTGTTTCTTATTAACTGGAGTAAGGGAAAAAATTGCCGAATAGACTGGTAGTGAATGCTTCTTCTCTTTACTTGTGAGTAATGGCTCATTTTTTGTCTCAAAATCTTTCGTAAGTCCCTAATTTTTGAAAGATAATTCTTTTATTCCGTTTTGTGTGTGTGTGTGTGTGAGACACAATATTATTTCTGATACACTCAATTATGTAGCAATGTTCAAACTTTCAAATGGTTACCTATTTCTGCAACCGAATATACAGTGGTGGCCAAAATTGTAGACACTTTTTAAAATTGCTGTTTCTTAAGTTTGTATGCTCATAGAAACTGTTACGTTGTACCAAATATGCAAAGTATTTTATATAATTTTAAAGAGAATTTAATACTGAATTCAATACAAAAACAAAATTTTAATATTTACAAAGTAAAAATGCTCTGTTTCAATTACCATCGGTATACATTAGATCTTGATAATAGCAGGGAGTTATCAGAGCTTAATGGGGTAGATATTATTTTTTATTTCAGCTTCACATCAATGTTTCATTGAGTTTTAAGATATTTTCCGTTATTATATACATGATGCCAGGAAACATTTCCATTCGTTCCTTTTTTTCATGGGTATCTCCTTCGGACAAGAGTTTTTAAACGGTGTTTTCGATGGCCAGTTTCCTGGCCAGTTGAATGATCTTTCGATTACTTAATTAAATGAAGCATTGTGTTGATAAAAAAAGATGGAAGAGGTAGAAGTCTGTCCAACTGATGATATGAAGGCAACTAATATCACCTGCTGATCTATAGCAGTGGTGCGCAAACTTTTTTCGTCTGCGACCTCTTTTGTCGAGAGAACATTTTTGGCGACCCCCTAGAGATAAATGCTCACAAATGCGATGTAAATAGGAGCACATTTATTTCATTTTATTGAATAAAAAAGTCATCATTTCTGACACATATTAATATTATTCATAATTTAAAGAAAATGTTTTTTTGTATAACATAAAAAACAGTAAATTGCATTTTAATGAGATGTATGTGTCCGCAAGTTTCTAATTATCTCATCGATGTTCGGATGTATGTTGCTAACTGCAATTCGCATATCATCTTCAGGGCTCAAACGAGAGCGGTATATAGTTTTTATTAAAACTAGTTTGCTAAATCCAGTTTCACATAAATACGTTGATGCAAATTGTATTAGTAATCTGATGGCATTCTTGCATAGAACGGGATATTGCTTTTCCACGGATAGCCAAAATTTTTGGCATATGGCTGAGTCTTAAATTGATTTCGAAGAGTATAATCACTAATCAAATCTATCAATTGCTCTTTCTCACTAATTTGAAGAGTTGAACTGCATATGTCCTAGGAAAATGGATCCCGAATCCAACCAAGATCGTTTTCAGGAAAATCCTCGAATCTTCTTCAAAAATTTTCTTTTAACTTTTGAATGTGATTGGAAATGATGTTTTTAAGTGTAAATATATCTATATTATTTTCCTTGATAAAATCGTTAAAGCAAGGGAACATGTTGGTGTTGTTTTTATTCAGTTCAGTTTGCCAGAGACTAAGCTTATTTTTAAAAGCTTGAATTTTACTGGCTGAAGTTATGGTAGTTGAATTCTCACCCTGCAAGCTCAAATTTAGGTCGTTAAGTTTTTCGAAAATATCAACTAAATAGCTCTGCTTTCCTAGCCAAACTTTATTGATATAATAACTTGCCAATCTATGTTTCTTTTCGCTTAAAAACATATACACTTCATTTCTAAAATCAAATATCTGTCGTAGTATTTTCCCATGTGAGAGCCATCTGACTTCGGTGTGTAACAGTAATCTCTCATACGTTGAGCCCATCTCATTGCAAAGTAATGAAAAGAGACGGCTGTTAAGACTGTTGCATTTACTGTAATTAATTGAACTAACAGCGTCTTGTAATATGTTGTGCAACTGTTCATCCATATCTTTTGCAACATACAGTGATTAAGTACCATATGAGGCGCCACTTTCTGGATTAAGCCTCTGAGCCCTTTGTTCGAACCTGTTAATGCTGCAGCACCATCAGTACTAACCGCAACATAGTTTGCCCAGATAAGAGACTGCTTGAAAATATTCATTTATTACTTCGAATATTTTTTCTCCAGTTGTTTTTCCTTCCAAACGTTTGAAACATAAAAACCTTTCTGTTATATCTTCATTAAAAATAAATTTAACGTAAATAATTAGTTGAGACATTTTAGTTATATTAGTAGTCTCGTCCAGTTGTAAAGCAAATACAGATGAATTTTGTATGCGTTTTATGACTTCTGACTCGAAATCCACCGAGACTCGGTGTCTCTTGATAATGGTACTGTTTTTAGTTCATTTCCATATTTATCGCCATGAATAATTGATGTCATCTTAGTTGCTGCAATAAGGATAAGGGATTCTCCAATTGTATGGGGTTTCATTGTTTTCCTATTAGATAAGAAATATCTAAAGAAGTTCGTAATGCTTTCTGAGGTATTATTGTAAATTTCTTTAGATTTGCACTTTGAATTTTCAGATTTTCAGCTCGTCTTTGAAAAAAATCGGCATGTTTATTATGAAGTTCTTTATGTTTAGTTTCCAGATGCCTCTTTAATTTAGCTGGTTTCATGCTCTCATTTGCTAATTTTTCGTTGCAAATGACACATATCAGGCGTTCTTCATCATCAACAACACAAAATGTAAAATCATACTTAATAAATTTCTCATTGTATTTTCTTATTTTTTTAGATGGGGCATTTATTTCAGAATTTTGAGACTCCTCATCAGTATTTGTTCGTTTGTTAGCTGAAAATGTACCTGGTGTACGTATTACCCATTTATCCATTAGGAATATAGAGGTTAAATGTTTTTAACTAAAACAAATAATAAAAATATATCATTTTTTTCGAGAAATCTAATAAAATTAACAGAGATAATTCTCTAATGATAACACATACCTGATAACAAAGAGCAGCAAAGCCCGATAAAAATATAAAAAATCATAATTACACAACGTCACATGATAAAACTCGAGGAGAAACTAAAACAATTGCAGGTCAACTGTTACATGCTACAACTTTACATGGAAACGCACAGTAAAACATTCAGCGATAATTTTTGGTCGTTTGGTTGGCCTTGGTTTGGTACGCATGTCTACACGATGACTCCCACAGCTCTTGATTACCATTCCATCTCGTACAGTGCGCACCGTTTGTCACAGTACGTATAACATCAATACATCGGACAAATAGGCGCTTTTCAGTAAAACTGGCGAAATAACGCGAACAGGGCGTCATCTACAGGAGTGAAAAACTTGTGTGCGTCTTCCCACTTTGCATAAATTACGCTTTACGGTCAAAGAAAGAGCGAACAGCAGGAAATTGCAATTAAACAGTAAGTGACGGCGTTTCACTCTTTATATGTACACTGTACGGTACGCATAATGCATTTCATAAAAATTTGGTGACCCCCAAAAACTTCTGGCGACCCCTAGTTTGCGCACCTCTGATCTATAGGATCAAATCATAAAACTATTCACAGTAGCCTGGATGCAGTCGGGATTTAGCATTTCTTCTCTTCTACGTCTTACAATCTAACCGCCATCACTAGGGAGTCAAGTTTTAATTCTTCATACAACTTTTGACATTTGTCCCATCAATGTGTTTCTAATCTTTTTAGAGCTGTTGTAAATGGCTTTTTCCATGCAATTCTACCTCCTATGCATTCAATTAACTTCGGATGGCTATTAACGATATTCTTAATCGTGTTATAAGGGATATTCCTATACGTTTTTGCTTCTGGATTTGTCGTATGTCCAATGCTTGAGCGGGTTTACACATTAAGCGTCACTTTTTATCAACAGACGAAGGTTGTAGTTCATGTTTTAGTTACCTTGGTTTTATATACAATGAAAATACGTCTTCATTTTATCTGTCGTAAAAAGGTAATTATCAATTTACACTCAGGAACATTGAAAATAGCGACACAAGAAGGAAGCTAAGTACAATCGCGAAACTTTGCAAATAAGTACAGCGTAATGTGATATGCAAATGATCCAAGTTTTGTGCCAATACGCATGCTCATACACGCCGAGGTGGCGCTACAATCAGGAAGATGGTGCTATATAAGCCAGCGCAAATTCGAAGATTCATAAACGTGACGATTACCCGCCGATTGTAGGAAGACTTTGGTAAGCGAAACATGCCAGATAAACATGCTAGAAGACATTTCTCACAGTTAAACGGGTTTGAGAGAGGCCTGATCATCGGGATGAAAACCGCAGGTTCGCCGACGCGCCGTGTTCTGGTCAGGTGGATCCTTCGGAGTGTGTCGTTAGATATTGTTGTAAGCAGTAGACACGAGAAGTTACCCACGCGCGGAAAACCGGGTCTGGATCGACAAGGAAGACCACGAGGAGAGAGGATCGAAGGATTCTGCGGCAAGTACTTGTGGACCCCACAGTGACTCGTTCAACGATACAAGCCGACGTAGGCGAGCAATTGTTCCCCAAACAATTTCCAGACACCTTGCAGAAGCAAATCTTAAATCCAAGCGCCCTTTCCGTGCACTCCCTTTAACACCGGAACATCGGAAACAGCGTCTACAGTGGTGCCAAGCCAGATCAATGTGGAATGTCACAGATTGGCAAAAGTTTGTGTTTAGTGATGAATCCCGATTTGTTTTGGGGACAGATGATAACCGTGTACGGGTGTGGAGGCGCCCTGGTGAGCGGTACAATTCCCCCCCAAACTGTTGTACGTCACACTGCCCGCACAGCTGGTGTAATGGTCTGGGGGGGCATAGCCTATGATAGGTCCATTTTAATTGTGATGCGTGGAACCTTAACGGGCCAACGTTACGTTAATGATATTCTTCGACCCCATGTAGGACCTTTCTTAAATGGTCTCCCACGGGCAATTTTCCAGCTCGTCCGTATACAGCAAGAGTTGCTCAAGACTTCCTACGTCATTTTCAGACTCTTCCATGGCCGACACGCTCCCCTGATTTTTCCCCTGTAGAGCACGTATGTGATCAGTTAAAACGGCAGATGCCATCGTGTCACTCTGTACATGATTTAGAGTTGACTGTTCAAGATTTGTGGGCCCATCTGCCTCAGGACAACATAAGGTGTCTAATCAACTCAATGCCGTACCGTGTGGCGGCATGTATTGCAGCTGGAGGTGGTCCAACGCTATTGAAGTTGCCCAGTATTTGTGTCGTTGCACACCCTGTATTCCTTTAATTGTCTGGTTTTTGATATCAAGTTAATCTTTCATCTGTGTCATTATATGTACTAAATTTCATTTCAATCCGATGCTTTCTTTTTGGGTCGCTATTTTCAATGTTCCTGAGTGTATTTCTAATTGCTTGGATACAAATTTTTGTATTAATGTTCAAATAATTGTAAAATAGAAAAAAAAATATTTACTATACTCTTTTAATGTGACATCTAGGGCTCGGGATTTCGTTACCCGCAGGATCATGCGGGTTGGGCCTTACTTGAGTCACTGCCGCTGTAAAAGTAATTACTTAACATGCGAATTTTCTTTTCTGTTTCAATAATGTTTTTTTAGAAGTCTAAATAAAAAGGAAATATATTGTTGTATAATTAAATCCATATTTCCTTAGGGTTTCCATGGACGAGTTCATTTTTTCTTTCTCTACCTTTTTTTATAATTAATTTTCTCTTTGATACATTTGATGAAGGGTATGGCATTTTCAAACTTCACACAGACATCGGCATCCCCTCTCCCCCCTCAAATATATTTGGGGTTTTCGGTGTGAGTTGCTACGCTACGGTGTGGTTTAAATATATATATATATATATATATATATATATATATATATATATATATGTGTGTGTGTGTGTGTTTTAAATAATAATAATTTTCCGATACATTTTATTATTTTTCATGGAATGCTGTGCTAACTTTTAAAGAAAAACCTTTTCAGGTGTCTAAAAGGAGATTTCTCACACAAGAAGAAATTTTGCAATTGATGAATAAAACAGATTGTGGACTTAGTGATATCTCGAATGATGACAATGATGCAAACAAAACATTTGAATCTCGTATACTAGAAGAAAAATCAATCAATTTTGGGTCATTCTTTACCATTAAAGGCTCTTGAACCCATTCATTGCATTTTTTTAGCTGTTGCAAGTTCTTGGTTTCTGTAGAAACAAGATGCCATATCAAATAAAATTATTCCAAAAAATCAAAATGGATCGCTTAAAATTTGTGAGTTAGAGATATTTCAAGCGGTAACGGCCTCTCCACCTACTTACAAAAATATTTTAACTGTTGATGAAGATAACAGAGTTTTAATTCCACCCGCAAAAAGATGGAAGTGTTACAATCCATCTACTATACATGTCATGGCTTTTATCCTGGCCATTCCAGGATAAATGGCACGACATATATATCCATTTTCGATGTGTTGATGATATTTCAAGGCTTCGGAAGTGCAGATTTGAAAACTATGAAAGCAGTTCAAACACATGCTGTGAGAATGCACAGGTTTTTTTTTGTTTATACTTGTCAAAAATAAAAACAGGCTTTAAAGATTTTCAAAGTAAATTAATAATGAGTTAATAAAAGAATTAATTATATACATCAATAATTTCCTTATTTGTAATAATTTTAGTTAAATTAAGATATTAAGTTTAGTTAATTTCTTCTATGAACTAAAACAACTTCTTTCTTCGAGCTAAAAATGTCAAATTTCATTGGTGACCTGTTTCACAGATAAGCCCAACCCACACGATGTTCTACGTTTGAAGAACGGAGTGAAATGTTTTTAGTTATTTAGTATTTAAAGATAAAAATATTTCGGGTCTTAAAGGGTTATCTTAGAGACATAGAGTGTTTTTTATTCTGTCCTCAAAAGATGAGGGGCACCTTTCCTGCTTTGTGTTGGATTAAATTTGTCTCCTAACATCTTTAAAAAAAAAGAAAGCGTGTATCAGTGTGAACACGCGTTCGAAGTTAACTTCTTTGGCTGATATTAGTGTTTTTCCAAATTTATATTTATGTGTCTTTAATTGTTTTTAAAAAAACCAAGTTATTTTCCTTGAGAATAAAAAAAATCTGTTTTTCTAAAAATCAAAAATTTTCCTCAAAAATGTTGAATTTTTGTAATTTAATCCCATTGAAATACTATATTTTTACTCATTGTGATTAATGAAATATATAATATACTATCTGGTTGAGATGAATCAATAATGAAATACATTTTGCTAATTTTCTCTTCAGATATTATTAGAAAGTTCTAGCTTATTTCAATTTTTAGCACTGTATATACCACGTGTCAATGTGACTGTTACAATAAATATTGCAGAAACCTTATATATATATTCTGCATCTATCTGTTATTTGTATGATATTAGTGTTTTTCAATTTCAAGTTTATATTTATATCTTTAATTTTTTTAAAAAGATACTAAGTTAATTTCCCTTAATATAAAAAAAAGATGTTTTTCTCAGAATCAAAAATTTGCCTCGAAAGCAAAATTCAAAATGTTCCATACGTTGCACGTTGCAATTTTTGTCGAATTACAACAAAACTTTCCAAAAGTATTCATCTAATGTATAGTTATAAATTCTTGGATGCATTGTAATAATAGTGATAGAGTGAAAGAAGAAATTAAAGTTTTTTATGTATAGGAAATCATTAAAATTCTTGAAATTTTTATATAAAAATTGGCGTTTACCCATATTTTGTAAATTATCATATAAAAAACATTACATTGCATGCATACATTTGTAAAGAATTGCTTAAAGAAGTTAAATCAGGTGAAAATATGAAATTTAAAAAAAAATCAAAATGCATGGAACGTTTTGAAATTTTGAAATTTCTTAAAAAATACTCATTTTATTCTCTCCCATTTTTTATATGGTTTTAGTTCTAAGTTACATAGAGCCAGTAAAAATTTGGGGCATGTTTGTAAAAAATTAAAAAAAAAATACTGTCCATTGATAACAAATTAATGAAGCACTATATAACACTTTCACAACTATCAAAATAATTACACCGAAGCATATATATGATTTAAATAAACACTTTTTAAACTGTATTTAGAAATTCCATTCGATTTAAAATTTAGTAAACACAATCTTTTATTGCCAAACTATTGGAAGAATTGTTGTGTTGCCACTAAATTTTAAAACAATAGATTGTTTCTATTATTTCCTTAAAAGAATTTTAAAACTGTATATCCAACAAACTCTCCTTAAACTAATTTTTGACAGATTTTGAACCATTTCAATGCCTACTTCGGGTAGATTAGACTCACTTCAGATTTTTTTAAATTCATAAAATTGATTATAATTTGACTTCTAGGTAACGTAAAAACAAAACAAAGTATGTATCGCAAGGCTAAAAAAGGAAAGGCTTGTTAAAGATGCTGTTGAATGAGGAGAGGGGGGTGGGTTCTAGCTCAGGACTAATAGACGAAAAACACAAAAGAAATTTTAAAAGCCGTAATTTTTAATCTATTTTTTCAATGTTTGAACAGATTACGGATAATACTATTCTACATATGGAAAAAAAGTTTCGTTAGATTATTTTTATAAATAATGAAGTTATGAAATATCCAATTATAATTTTGAGTATTTTTTGAAAAATCGTAAAAAAAAAAAATTCGTCATTTTTTTTTAAGACTGATTCTAAAAGATAAAAGCATGGACTTGTTTAGAAAAATATCAATTCATTAACTCGAAAGGAAACTTAAAGGGAATGATTTAGATACCGTTTTTATAAAAGCGTATCACTTTTGACTCATTTTAAAAAAAATCATAAAAAATAGAAAATATCATTATTTTCTTTAAAAATTATGCCATATCGTGGCGAAAAAAATGATCTTTGCGAATCTGTAATTATTTTTTTGTCTGAGATAGGTAGTATGAAACAGATGGCGTTTTTTAAAACGGGGGGAAAATTCGGAACTTCATTCATTTCTACCTTACGTTCATCGCCAACCGTAACTGGTCACGCGTAACGCGTAACGGAAATTTCACCCTACCGTGCCGTAAGAAGTTAACTTGAAAAATATTTTAACCTCCAGATGTAGTCACTGAACCACTGTCTTGCAATTTTAACATAGAAAGACCACTTCCTCGTCACACAATATTCTTTCTAGGTGTCCAATCTTCTCTTTTATTTTATATCATTGCTTCTTGATTAAATATAATTGTCGAAAATTGTCGAAAACTTGTGGCACCGTTTAAAAACTCTTGCCCGAATGAGGTACCCATGAAATAAAAAGAAACTAATGGAAGATATAATTGTTTTCTGGCATCATGTAATAACGAATGAAGAGATTAAAACTTTTTCAGCTCAATGAAACATGGATGCGAAGCTGTAGTACAAAATAAAGGCTGTCCTACTAAGCACTGGTAACTCACTGCTAGGGCTTGCAATAGCATTCTATATTTTCAATCCCGGGATTTCGGAATTATACTATCCAAAAGCCGGAAACTCGGGATTGGTACCGGGATTAGGATTGGATCATTATAAAAAAATTCTTAAACTTTAACATGGTTGAAATTACATAATAAAACTTCGAGCATAGTTAAAAAAATTGGTTTAATATTATTATTTACTATAATAAATCAAAACAAAACTTAATTGATCATAAAAACAAATATAAAATAGTACAGAATGAAATTTAAAAAAAAAACAACCCATTTCTTCATTTCTTGTTTTTCTGAAAATAAGCTTTTAAAAAACACAGCTCGTCCAGTGTTTCATTGTTGTTATTTTTGTTACAAATTGAAGAAATAGAGAATAGGAGTCCCAGATAGTCCTCTGTTTTCAAAAAGGAAGCTTTTGGAATTTTTGATGATAGCGTCTTCAATTTAATAGACTGCATTGGGGTGCTTATCCCTATTTGATAACTTAATTTAGTTCGACAGCTCCATTTAATGTATTTTGTGTACAGAATGATTCAGTTATTGAATCAGAACTTGAGTCAATTTCAAGTATTACCTCATTTGATATAGAAGAACCAGTTTCATGATCTGTTAGTAATGCAATGGGATTTGAAGCGTCAAGTCTTAATTACTTAACTATTAATTTATGGCATTTAATTGAAGAAGGAACTGTGACAAAATCTATTCCTGAGACGTTGCTTATACTATTGTGTAAGTATTGCAGTAAACCACTTAGAACTGGGTGACTTATTCCCGTACTAGGAATGAGAGCTGCATTTATAGCACTTACAATTACACAAAGAAATTCTAAACACATAATTAATATATATATATATATATATATATATATATATATATATATGCATAAATTTTCTAAGAACTCAATTCATAGAAAGCTTTGATGAGAAAAAAATATAAAATATAATTGAGAGAAAATTTAAATGCCGGGGATTTTTGAAGAAACACAGGGATGCAAACCTCACTCACTGCTATTATCAATATCTAATGTGTAACTATAGTTATTGTAGCATAATTTTTTTTTTGCGTTGCGAATATTTCAATTATTTTGTTTTTTTGTATTGAATTCAGTACTACATTTGCTTTAAAATGACATAAAAGACATAGTATTTTGTACAACGTAACATTTTCTACAAGCCTACAAACTTAAAAAAACATAAATGTTTACACTTTTGGGCCCCCACTGTACAAGTGTGTATATTCCCATAACCAAACTCCTATTTTAAGATCAAACTTTATATTTCTCAAACCCCCCACGAAGACAGAGTTTTCCAGTGATTTCCCTATACGAATTTCAAATATGCTTTTAAAATTCAATGTGAATGATAAAACAATGAATTTTGAAAGAGAAGATTGGCATCGACTTTGTTCGTAAATAATAAAATTAAAAAGAACGAAAAATTTCCATGACAAAAATAAAAGCAAAATACAAAGACAAAAGCAATCAAAACCAAAAAAAAATTATCTTGGTTGATTTGTTATTTTCCTTAAATTTAATATCTCGTTTTTAGAGAAAAAATAAGAAAAGAAAAAAAAGTGTGTTGTTATTAATTCAAGCAAAAAATTCCCTTTTTAAAATTTATTTTTGAAAACTTGAAATAAAGTTTGATACATTTTTTTCTTTTTTTCGCAGCAACCTGGAGAAGACGACATTTCTCAATATATCGATGTTTTATAATCTTTTGTTTTCCTCTTTGACTTTTTTTTTCTAATTAAAAAAAAACATCACATAATTCAAGTTTTTCTCTTCTTTTTCTAAATTATTAAAGTATCAGTGACTTCTTGCCAAATTAAATTCAATATTGCTTATATTTATGAATTTTTAATTAATTTTGCTTTAATTTGAATTTATATTGCATTTTGAAGCAGCAGAAGGGGTATCGGCAACGAAATCGATAACTTTAAACCACCGTCAAATGACGAGAACAACACCTGAGGTGTAACCTCTTTTTCAAACTTCTATACAAAGCCAACGGGAGGTTTTTGAGCCTCAAAGATTTAATGATCATGAGCTCCTCTACACGGTCTCTCTTCAGTGGCATCAATACTTAAAATCGCGACTCGACGCAGACTGACTCTAACCCTTAGGCTATTACGGCTACTATTTTTTTCACACATAGAAAACAAAAACGAGATTGTATCTACAGTTTTATCTTAAAGGTATATTTTGTGCACATGATATAGAACTATTTAAAAAATTGATTGTCTTTTGTGAGAGAGCAGCCCTTTGAAAAAATATTTTTAAAGTACAATATTTTTAGAGCATTAAAAAACAATAAATATATATGCGTAAAAAAATTAACATCATTATTCAATTAATTCCTATACATTTTGTTATCGAATAATACATTATGCTCAATAAATTGTTATTGTTTAAAATATAACTTCGCCTAACAATATGTTATTCTAAATTACATAAATTCTAAATAACTCTCTTGAAATCAATTCAATTCTTGATTTCAACTAATTAGCTAATACTTGCTTTAATTATTCAGCTAAGTATTGTATTTTTGATTGGAACTTATTAGAATGATAATGGATTGAGGAGGTGTTTGGTTCTACTGTTAAAAACTTTACTCTGTGCATACTGTACCTTTGGAATCTCTTTCCAAACACGAATGCAATAGCTGTGTGATAAACACTCCCCTTATATCCTGCAGATTTACCTCAGACAGATTATTATTCTTAAAAATTAATACTCAATAAAGAATAAATAAAACGATTCAAATAATAAATAATTAGAAGAATATATCAAGATCCAATCAAAGGATTTAACCCCTCAAAGTGTGGGGCGTGCCCTCCTATGAGGAGGCGCGAGCATATTGAAAAGTCAAAAACAAAGGATTATGAAAAGAAATTATTAATTTACTCAGCAAAATACATTCTGACACAATACAAAATTAAGTACAAATTTACACTTGTAAATATACCAGAACTGCACAATGTATTTTATAATTAATTTCACAGTACTAAGAACAAATGTAAAACATAATTACCAGTGACCCCATAGGCTTGTCATGTATAAAATTATATGAAACAATTAGCACTTATCTTGATAAATTGTACGGTTTATAATTGATTCCTTCAATGCCGAATAAAAGAGTAGGCATTGTTATTGAATGAAGGCGGTTGAATATTGGGTCACTACTATTGAAAGTTTGAGAAGCACTGATTTTAACCCTTAAATCCCTATCAAAAGTGACGCTCTCCAGTGCCACGACTTTTCACATTAGCGAGCGTAGACAGTGTGCTGTGGTTGGGGAGGCAGCAATAAACGAATTTTTCTCTGAAATAAGTGAATTCTTCGCAAGCATTGAGAAGGCAGTGCATTTCAAAGCCTTTGAAATAATTTTCCTGATAGCAGTACAAAGAAAAAGCTTGTATTTTGAAAGTACATATACATACGCCAGGGGCAGTTAATGCACCGATTGATCGAGACATATATATATGTTAGTGACAGTTAAGGGATTAATTGCTATAGAATAATAAATGAGGATTTCCTGTATAACACATATTATGATAACAATATCATTTGTAAATACTTAATGAATGAAAAAAATTACCTAGATAAATTAATATGTCGTTATATATACTTTTTAGCATGTAAGAATCATTTTGACATTTGATTTGTTATATATTGCGTTTTATCTCACTAATGCGATTTTCCTCGTTTAAATGTTTTAAAAGGGCTTTAAGCTCACTAAAAGCGGGATGATCTAGCTTAAATTATAAATTGAGATCAGATTATGCATTCAGACATTTGAGCTTAATTTCTTTATGATCAATGTTATTTGGTTTCATCTATGAACATCTTATATTTTTCGTATTGTATTATGCAGTAGTTTGAATGAAATTCATAATTTCTCTATTTCAGTTACAAGAGTATAAAATATTATATTAAGAAAGTTCTTACTTACCGGATCGAATCGCAACTTTGTGAGCTGTTACAGACCACTGCTTCGTCACACGAATAAAGGCAGCCAGACTGCAGAAGAAAAGAAAAAGATAAATTGGTAAATATATTTGGATTCAATTCCGGGTTAGACAGCAAAATGTTCAAAATACTGACTTTTCAATCAGTCGAGTTTGTCATGTGGCATTATGGTTTAACTTTCCTTCTTACATTCTGTGTTCCTCATGTAGATTTTTAAAGATTTTATGCATGTACGTTTCTATGACATTTTCTTTGGTTGAAAAAAAAGATGATTGCTTTTCTTCCTTCATCAGCAGATGCTGATCAATGTTGAAAATCATGAAAATATGCACAGTTATTAAGTTAGTATATAATATATATATATATATATATATATATATATATATATAATATATATAATATACAGTTATATAATATGTATATATGTATTTCCATTATTACTATAGTTATTTATGATTGCATGTACTCATTTGTTTGCTCTTTGAATTATAATTGCTAATAGAAATATTGCGAAAAATTATTGTCTGAATAATTAATTTTTTAGCAACATGTTTTATTGTTTGTGTCATTTAGATTGATTTTAGATTATTTCCATGTGGACCTATTTTAGATAGATTTTTTAGTATTGAATTACATCTACAATTACAGTATTACACTGTTCCTCATATAATACTAACTTAATGTTTACCTGTTGATTGCTTCCTATTATTTCTTATATATGATATTGTTTTTTTATCAGTTTATCATCATTAAATTTTTCTTTCGGTTTATCTATTACATGTTATTTCGTCCATAGTTCAACAGCAGAAACTTACTACTGCATTATTACTTTTCTGATATAACTTTATTTCTATTTGCATTCAGCCATTTCTGTTTACTTTATAGAATGCTAATTTCCTCCCTTACATTCAAACATATTTTTTTTTGTTAAATTATTATTTAACTTGAGGCCAAATTGTACTTTGTTTAAAATATTTATAATTTTAACATTAATTTAAAAAAAAATATTTTATAATTAATATGATAAAATATATATCTTTCTTTTGATTTAATTATTTTACAATTTTTTTTAAATATTTAATAAGTCTTTATCAATAAACGAGATTTTTTATTTGACAGCCATTTTTTACGAAAACGGTATGTCGCAACTAATTGCTCAATGAACATTTTTTGCTAATTTTGCTCAATTTTTTTTATTTCAAAACCTAACCTAAGACGGAAAATATTGTTATGTAACGATTGATTGAGTAAATGGAAAATACCAAACCCCTTTTATTATTTTAAGCTCTAAGAAAATAATGATTGTTAAAACAATGAATATGTTAGTTTTGTATAATATACTCTTTTCTTCAGATACATGTTTAAATGATTTACACACAGTTGATTTAAACACAGGGGAATGAGAAACAAAAATTATAATAAAAATACTGAAATATTTTTATCAGACAGTATTCTTTTGTTTCTGAATGTTTTTTTAGTGAATGTAGACATATATATAGGCTTTTCCTTTTATATTTTATTTATAGGTTTTTTTGTTACACTTACACATGTTTAATCAAACAAACATTCAAACGATCAGAAAAAAAATCATTTCAACAGCTATCTGTACGAATTTTCATTCTACATTTATAAATAATGGGGGGGCATAGCTCTACACTAAAAAAAGCCACTGTAACGTCGGACTATAGAGAGATAAAAGAAGCGTGTCTGAGAATGGGAACATGAGGAAGAAATTTCGAAAAAGGGAATTGTAATGACGTTAATATAGAAATCATACATACACACTCAACAGGAAGTGCTGACAGCTAGAGGAGTAGGGGAATTTCCGTGACAATATGTATACATTCAAAAATGTTCATGCAATGCAGGGGTAAATGAAGGGGAAAGAAACCGATCTGACAGGGAAAATAAGCCAAAATATTTCGAAAAATGCAATGTTAATGACATCATTATAGCAATCACTCACGTCGTACGCGCACACACCCACACAAAACTGCTGGCATCATGAAGGAAAGAGGAAATTAAGTTATACATTCGGTAAAAGCCGGGCTAAGCAGAGGGAAAGAAACAAAAAAAGTCAAAGTATTTTCGAAAAAGAATAATGGAAGTGGTAATTTTGTGAAAAAAAGGGAAAATTTAAAAAAAATAGAGACGCCGGCATGGCAACGCCGGGCCATGCAGCTAGTCTAGACTAAAATGGGAATTCTGTATTTTCTTTTTGCAATACATACATAATTTTAGTTTCAGTACTAGATATATATGAATTAAATGGGAAATAAAATACAATTCCAAATTCCTTTTAATAAAGTAACTATGCAGTATATATTTCGTTTACATGAATTAGTGATGTATTGAAAACTGTGATGGCCTCCCGCCTGGGAAAGCCACCTCTTCATCTACTCGACCTAAATCTGTAGGAGGTAAAGATTGATGACCCAAGCTAGCCATGAGAAATCGAATTTATTATTATCAAATATAATAATCAAAATAAATAACCAACTATAGAAGGAAAATCCAGAGTGATATAACGTAGCTCAAAATCGTATGTGAATAAGTGAATGAAATCCTAATCACTTAACTTTACTTAAAGTTATCTTAAGAATCTTAAATTCCTTCATTTATTTTAATAACTAAAGCTCGTCCTATCATCACGCGTCTAAATTCCGATCCTTACCGTAACAGCACTGCGTTCAGCAACTCAACTCCTTCTAATTCTAACCCGATTACTAAACATCCACTATGTATATACTAGTAAATCTACACATCAAGGTTTCTTCTTGAGAGGGATGGTTGTGAAATAAATCAATTGTTGGCCCCAAAGATTTCCCAAAAGGATTAATAGAAAATTACGTAAAGCCGCGTCACAAAAATATTAGGATGATGTAATCTTATACTTTGATTTATAATTTAAACACTTGGGAAAGATCATTTCAGAAAATTTTACCAGAGAACTGAGTGAATGAGTGAGAGTTCTATCAACAACAAAGCATTGCGAGGGCTATTGGCGACGATCTTGTCATTTTTAACCTCAGTCGAGTGACCTCCTAACAACAACGCCATAGCAACGGGAGGGCAGATGTTATGTGCGTCGGCTCCTTCTATGCGGTGGCTCTTCATGGCACCCATCATAGAACTGAGAGACACATTGAATATCATTCAATATCTTCTTAAAAATTACACCATTTTCAAAAATCTTTTCAATTTCCATCCTACTCTAAATTAGGGAGGAATAAAAACACAACACAAAAGTTACTGTAAACGGACCTTGTAATTTCGAACCTTGATCGAGTGATGAGAATGACATGAGAAGACAACCCACTTTCCAAACTTCCACAACATACGAACGTGAGAACTTTGAGCTTGGTAAGATTAAAAAACCAATCTATACGGCGGGCCTTTAGTGGCACTTGAACAAGAACTCACAGCATGACAGAAATAACATGAGTTCGGGATCATAACCACTTGGCTATCACATACGCCAGTACGCAAATGAATCGGGTAGAATATTATGTGAGTATAATTTTTGATTTAGGGTCGTTGTTGTCTTGACGCAGCAGAAGCGCCATCTAGAGACTAAGCTTCAGAAGAGAGACCAGGTGCTTCCCTCGTGCAATTGAAATTCGTTTACTTAATTTCCCTTTTTGGGGCCAGAATGAATGGCAACTCTTTTCCAACCAACTCAAGAAGTAAAGCACGAGAGAAAGATCCAAATTAGGAAACTTTTAAATATCAGAAGTTTAGAGTAAGCCGTGTGGCATTTGAGAAATGTTATGATAGTCCGTATTTGAAGTGTGAAGAGGTTTTGAGAGGTTAAGCGACAGTCAATGGAAGTTACCCGTGACAGAGAGCCCTTAGGTCAAGGTGCATACTGGCATGCAAGGTACCATTGCATGCCAGTGAACCGCAACTTCAAATAGAATTACATAGATTGATACTTCGTTGGACAATAAAGGCAGAAATGACTATTTAAATATTCGCATCAGTGATCGCATAGGAATTAAGTTTAGGTGAACTAGTTATTGATAAGGGTCCGAGTTACGTTATTTCGGTATTATATATTGTGTGTTTAGCCACCGTAGATTCTCTCACATATTATATTATTATCTAATCTGTTTGAAGTTTAAATTTAAGATCTTAATAAAGTCCTATTAAGATCATGGCAGCTTCTAGTTCTTCATTTATTCCTCTAGCTCACGCTGATAATCAAAGAGAAGGGCACCCGAGGGGGGCGCCCTTTTATTGGCGTCCAACGAAATTTAATTTATATGACCCCTAGGTAAGAGGCGCGAACAGGTTTAGTGTTTTGCCGGAAGTGTACTTTTCTGGGTTCGAGAACGTTACTGAATTTTTGGAAGTTATCGACAATCAAATACGATTACCTAAGATACCCAGTGATTTATCATGTGCTTATTTGAAAGGTTTATCTCATAGGGAGGGCCTAAGATTGGCATCAGATATTCGGGTCAAAGTTAGTGCAGAATGCACCCACGAACTTTGAGCAGTTAAAGACGGCTTTGTGAAAAGCATTCCCTGCATCCGTAATAAGAAAGATTTAGAAATAAAGTTTTATTCGTCTCAACAGAGAAGGGGCCAGGAGCCAACAGATTTTATTTACAATCTGTTGAAGCTGCATAAACAACAAGAACTGGGGATGTCCGTGGAAGCTTCAGTAGACTATATTTTCGTTAGACTCGAACCACAAGTCCAAAATTTTGTGGAGGTTCAAATTCCGCAAAATACGGTTCACTTATCAGATCACCCCCTGGCTCTTGGTCAGAACCAAATAGAAAGCTTAAAATGTGTAGGAAAGAGACTCTTGCGTAATAGTGATCGCTTGACTCTGGGTCTGGAGGACCGGAGAGGAAGATTAGGAAGGTTCGAGGACATAGAGTTGATAAAACAACATTGCCTTCGAACAATAATAATGATTTACCACAATTTAGGAAGAAAGTCCAAACAGTTTAAACAGTAATGCCAAGTACCAGTGGGTACAACCTCAGACCAAGAAGAGGAGTAAAAGTGGAGTCCCGACCAACCAATGAGAAGAAGACACAGCAATGAGGACCAGTTCGAGTCAGAAGAAGCCGGGATCATCAGTACAGGCCCTACATCGAAGAGCAAGCAAGGTCAAGTAGCAGGAATACCAGAAGAAGTAGTCAACAACATAATTGTCAGGAGGAGCGAACTGCAAAAGATCCATCTCCCTGGAGGTCCTAGTAGGAGACGTCAACTAGAAGTCATAAAAATCAGGTTCACACAATCGTTTTATTATATATTCTTTGGATCAAGTGGTCGGAAGAATTATTGCAAAGAAACAAGTCATGTTAGAGTTTTTTTCAAATTTCCCTCTTCAAGCAAAAGTTGACACTACAGTGAGTGCATTTTTCTAGAAGATGAAAAATGAGCTTTTGACGTATTTTTTTTTCAAAATTCGGGAGAAAACATTTGTAAATATGCATTTGTTTACTTCTATGTATGACTTCGCTGAGATGCGACAATTCCTTTCGTTGTTGCTTTTAATGGTTTATTGAAAAAAATGTTTGTAATTGTATAATATATATATATATATATATATATATATATATATATATATATATATATATATATATGTTGTATTGATTAATATTAGTATACATCTGGTTTGGAGGAACGCGGCGTACACAGATTATTTACAATAACACTAACAGCGCTGCGCGATTAGAGGAGAAGCTTATTAAAAAATACCAGATGTGGTGCATATAGGAAAATTAGTTGCAATTTAAGGATGGTATATAAAGTGGGGAATGTGTATAATGTGATGCTATTATGTGAACATTTGTTATTCCACGTGACTTAAAGTGTTTTTATTTCAGCGTTACTGACCTTGAATTCTTGAAAGGAAACATATTTTTTTCAGACATTGTAAATCCGACAGGATGAAAAAGACAAACGTTAGACAGAAGAAGATTGTAAAAAGAAGCAGATTTTTTTTTCAAATCACATAGTAAATCCGACAGGATGGAAGTGACACAGAAGAAGATTGTAATAGTTTTTAAGTTGCATTAAGTAGAATTAAGTTAGTTAAGGGGTGTGTGGCCCTGGTTTTTCAAACTATGACGTATATGGTTTTTCCCCGGGCACGTAGCCTGAATAGGGCACGTCAATTTTAGTGTACAAGAGAATCTACCGTAATCAAAATACATAACTGATAATGTTGGTCTAGTTATTTGAGTGAAATTATTGTGGCTGTCAGGAGATCAAGTATGAGAGGAATACTAAAAATTAAAGTAAAGATGAATAGTGAAAACAAAAGTTTAAGTTGAATATTGGAAATTAAGGATTAAAAAGCCTATATTCGAAATTAAAATTTAAATAGAATATTGAAAGTTTGAAGGGCAGAGAAATATAAAATTAATGCACGTAATTCCTTAAAGGCCATTAAGACCCTCGAATAAATCACGTTTTGCTTCTTGAGGGGGTTCACGTGTTTTTTCATTAACATATCCTTTTGGGTTCTTTGGCCAGAATGAATGACAACTCTTTTCCAACCAACTCAAGAAGTAAAACGCAAAGGAAAGATGCAAATTAGGAAGGAATGTTATGATAGTCCGTATTTCAAGTGTGAAGAGGTTTTGAGAGGTTAAGTGACAGCCAATAGAAGTTACCCGTGACAGAGAACCCTTAAGTCAAGGTGCATACAATTGCATGCCAGTGAACCGCAACTTCAACTAGAATTAGATAGATTAATACTTCGTTGGACAATAAAGATAGTGACTATTTAAATATTCGCATCAGTGATCGTATAGGAATTAAGCTTGGGCGAGTTAGTTATTGATAGTGGCCCGAGTTACGTTATTTCGGTATTATATATTGTGTGTTTAGCCACCGTAGATTCTCTCACATATCATATTATTATCTAATCTGTTAAATGTTTAAGTTTTGATCTTAATAAAGTTATTTTAAGACATCATGGCAGCTTCTAGTTCTTCATTTATTCCTACCCCTCTTGCTCACGCTGATACTCTAGAAGAAGGTCACCCGAGGGGGAAGTCCTTACAATACTCGGTGTAATTTTAACCAAATAATAAATTGCCGCACTATTGGCAATTATTATTTAAACCTAAACCGAATTTTCTGCTCAACCATTAATATCCGGTGAGCTACAAATTTTAATTTCAAAAAGTGTAGTAAAAAATATAAACACGATTTAAGCATGATATATTAAATATGACCATTTTTAAGCATGATAAATAGAAATCGCTATACGAATAAGAAACGATTAAAAAATCTACTCCGATTACCAATAAATATGTTGGTAAGTGGTTACTATCCAGTTCAATATTGAAATTTAAAAAAATCATGTATGACAAAATCATGTTAAAATTTTTGTCTATATTTTATTGAAATGTAACACCATGAGATAATTTATTAGTAAATATTTAACTGCTTGCGTATCGCGTTAGAAATATTTAGTTTCTCCTCATTATGAGAGGATTGCAAATTTTCTTTTAAAAGAATATAAAGAATGTTTTATATGCCAATAAAAATGATCTTACATCAAGATTATTTTTTGAACTAAAAAAATGTAGAATTGAGATTTTATTTTCTTATTTGGAATGATAACACCTGGAAAGTTAAAAGTAACTACGATTTGAATGAAAATTTTCAAATCCTTGAATATATGTTCCCCTATTACTGTCTTTATGGAAATTCATTAAAAAATTATACCGAATTGCACGAGATAAAAATTTCCAATCCAAATGCACTCTTTAAGCAACAAGCCTTATTTTAAGAAAACTTTCACATGAAATGTGGCATTCAATTCAGTGATCCATGAGTTGAAAAGCAGAAAGAAATAACCAAAAATAAGAGTCAGTTTAGGCACGCATTGAAAAAAATATCATTTCTACACGCACTTACAGCTGTAGAAATGAGTGATATGTCACGTCTCGTTATTAATAAATTACGCTACTTTAAGGATTTTGAGAATTAGAGGTGAAAAATGGTCCAGTTTTTAAGTGATTTAAAAATCTTTAAAAAAGGTCCTAAAGAAACCTTTAAAACACAAAGAAAAATAATACATTGTAAGTAAGTGTCAGTTCGTTTCCTTGCCTGAATTTTACTAACAAAAGTTTTTTTTTTATAAAATATCTAATTTTTCATATTTAGTCAAGAAACACTTCAAAAAAATAACAACTGTGTGCAAAAATTATTAGCAATCGAAATCATATATTTTTATATCCTGCATTTTTTAAACTAACTTTTACTGAGCGTTGGAAAATCAATTATCAAAGCTTCTGTATTTGAATAATTTTTATTTTAATATACGAAAATATTTTAACCAGGTTCTATTTAAGCAAAGAAGCATTTTTCTTTGAAAAACTTTGATTATATTTGTTCATTTGAGCTAATTTATAATATTATGCATTGTTTCCTAAAATTTATTCTTATAAGTTTGTATTCATACTTTTTAATCTTCAAATGATAATTTGAATATCTATATATGTCAAAACTTTTTTTCTTAAACAAAATAAAATATATATATTGCTATTTCTTAAGAAATCATGCACCTTTTTTTTCAGATTCCATCTTGGGGAAAAATTTGCTAAAAATCCTAGAATATTTGCATTATAAAACTCAAAAAAGCATTTCAGAAATCTGATTTCATTGTATGTATATCGGAGAGCATTTAAATTCTATCAAAACGTTTTTTTTTTTTTTTGTACTTTTCTGAAAATAAGATTTGAAAAATCCAAAAATTTTCCATCCATTGTTTATTTTAATTTTTTGTATCTTTATTCAACCTGATTTACTTATTTTATAAAAATATGTATACATATAAGAAAGAGACACTTAAAAAGTTTTAAATATTAAAGAAAATTAATTTAGTTCGAAACGAAGAATATTTTTATTTCAATTTTATTGATAAGAATGCCAAAAACATGTATCGACAATAAAATAACGTTTATTTTAGAATTGTAGTCCATCTGTTGTTAAAAGTGAATGAATACATGTCCGTGTTTCGAGACAAATCGATAGTTTTCCCCAAACAGATCTGAATACAAACTACTTTTGTTGTTTAAACATAATTTATAGTCTAAGATATTAATTCCACTTTCATTTTGCGTTGGTTCAACTTATCTGTATTTAATTTTCGTGAGGTGTCATCAAACGGACAGAAGCGGAACTTTATCGTACGTAAAACCAAATATGACACATATTTAATCCAAAACTACAACGTAGCATTTATTTAAGTAGAACAAAAAACTGTTTTTTACTGGAACTATCCCAATTAACAGCACTCAGCATGAATAATAGTTACTCCTCCCTTTAAAGAATTTGAGAAATTGCAACGAATTCATTTTTATTGTGTTATTGCACAAAAAACTTTCAGAATGTGCACGGCTGCTTTCCCTCAACGCATTTTTCAAAAGAACAGATGCACACTGATTATACATTTGAGGAAATATAGTGTAATGACTTTTTGATGAGCGTTTGCACGAGACCCTCAATAAATTTGTCAGAAACGACAAGCATATTCATCTTCTTGTTTTAGATTCGATCGACTCAAGTTGGCACCCAAAAGACTTTATGGAAAAGGGATTTTCACATGGTGCTAAAATTTAATTAGGGAATAAAATTTCTTTTTAGGTAGTTAATTATATCTCTTCTTCTGAATGCTGATAGACATTTATTGTGTATTTTATACCTAGTACGATTAAAGAAAAATGTATGTATAACACTTGGTCGTAAGCAAATGATCGAAGAAAACAGATTTTTAACTTACATAATACACAATAGAATCACTCCAAAACATTTGTGTCCTCATATGTCAACTGAAGGTGCATTACTGTATCCTCTTAATGAGAAGTTTGTTATTGAAATTTTAGAGACACTTGTAATAATTAATTGTTGGTTGCAACATTTACGAATCAAAGCATTACTTTTGAAGTTGTAAATTGTGCAAGCAATTCGTGCAGTTATTTTCTATTATTGAATAATTTTAACTAAATACCTAAGCAATTAATTAAAATAGAACATAAGGGTGTCGATGAAAAGGTAGGTATCAAAGTTTATTTAGTAGAATGCATTCTTTAAATGTATATAGAAGTAATCCCTAGTTTCACTTGTATAATCCTCGTGAGTATTTATTTCTGAGAAAAGTTATCCTAATAAGAAATAATAAGGAATTCCTTTCTATGCAACCTTTTCAGAGCATTTATTGAGTCGTCTTAGACAGGTACTTTGTAAAATGTGTTGTTTCTTGTTAATATGCTTTTACGAAGAAGACTACTTCCTATATTAGTTGGAAGATATCCCTTTGCTCCTATCATGTTCCGTGCCAAAAGAAATTTGACTCTAATTTTCTGTAATTTTACTCACAAAAGATTTTGGATTGGTCTCTCTATCAATTCTAATTCCTTTCTTTTACGTTTTATTACATCTGGTGTTTGTATTTCTTTCGTAATAAAAGAAGAAAATGCACGTTTCCTTCCCTAGAATGTTGTTCCACCCATAACAATGTAAAATAGAGCAAAATTTTATTCTTATGAAAAATGAGTCACATATCTGTTTCCCAGAAGAGAGATATCGATTGCCACACGAAATATATTTTTAACAATAATGAATCTGGTTTTATTTTTATTTACTTTTTTAAAAAATGGATATTCATTTTTTAAATGGTTTAGAATCGATTTAAAATAATTGTACTCCTGAATTCTTAACTAGTTCTAACTCAATGACACTGAAACTTGGAATATATCTCATACAATCTCTTGAATGGGGTTCTAAATATTGCAATCTTTCTATTTGTGGGAATTTAATTGAATACAATTTTAAATATTCCCTTTCAAAAAAGTTGTGTTTTCCCGGCATCTTCAACTGTACCTGAGTTATCATAGCCAGCGTTGTTTCTGCCGAGTAGTGGGTTTGAGTCCTTGTGTCATTGTAGACCTTCTGTGAAAAATGCTAATGTAACGTAAATATGTATTCTGGAGAGCGGGTGCTGTCTTAGTTGTCCCCGACATCTCTCGATCTTTGTTTAAAATTACAAGAAATTACTAATAGTCTTCTTGTAGCTTCGAAATGCGACGTTGACACAAAGTTAGTAGGAATCTTCTTAACATTTGTCCCATCAATTTTATTAAACGCCCCAAAAATAATATACTTCAAACAAAAGATCGGATATTTAAATATTTTTCAAAATTTCTTTAAAGAAGCAGCAGTAGAAGTATTTGTGATGTATTTAAAATCTATTGAATCCTAAGTTTATTAAAAACTGTTTTTGTCAGTACACCTATTTGACGATGTTCTTATGGTGCGGTAGTCAGTGTCGAGTCGTGCCTTACAAGTCATCAAGACCAGTAGTAGAGACGGGCTAATCTATCGTGACTCCAAGTCCTACCATTGTCAATGTTCTCAAAGTGAGCTATGGTCACTTCACTAAGTTTCAAAATTGTGAGGTCCATCGCTAATAGCCGTCACGCAACTTCTAAGTCAAAAACTATATCAACTAATTTCATTCATTTAAATCATTTTAAAGTAATGGTGTATTTTGTTCAAATTGCCAAGTGTTTGTGTTGTAAGATTATAATAATTCTATTGAATCGCAAATAAGTGTCATTTTTATAAAAAAAGATTAATAAATATTAAAAATTGTATGTCTCAAGATTCAGGTACGCTAGAGGAATCTGGCGAAGCGAAAAAAAATCAAATATACATTAAAAGACAGAAACTATATTTTGAAAATTTTCCACGTAATTATTAATCAAAGCAAAATATTAGGAAAGCAATTATAAAACTAAAACTGAAAATTTATTTCTAAAGCTTCAAGAATTTCAAAATAAAAGAATAGTATTATATTTGAGTAGAGCTTTTAGAGCTCACACACACAATTTTCAATTGGGCTCAAATAGTTTTGATTTGTGAATATCAGGTGTAAACCATAGATTTTGTCATCTTTTTCAATCTATGCTCAAGTTACATGAATAAAAGAAAAATATTCTTGTTAAAGTGTTAGCCAATGTGAAGTTAGTAGAGAAAGAGACTTACTACTATATATATATAGACTTACTACTTACTACTAAAGAAATTATATTTTTGTTTCATTTCAACTCGATAGGCTATATTTAAATTATAAAATGTCATTTCCGATGTTTACAAATTTCACTCTTAGTAGCACAGCATGATAATCTTCCTGTCTTTTAATCCGACACACAAAAAATGAGATATCAAGAAAATTATTCAAATATTTTTATGCTAAAATGACCTTTCCTGTTGGTTTTTACTGAAGAAAAGCAGCGGCTCATGAGTTCAAAGTGGACATATCATAATCTTCTTATCTTTATCTTCTTAATTGATTTTTTTATCATTAGAGATCTTATTGGTGCAAATCAATCCTTATGAATGGTTATTGCTTATGCTTTACGCGTGATTTCATATTGTTTTCCATCGAGAATTATAAGCATTTTGAATTATTATTTTGTTTAAGTTTAATTTAAAAAGTTGTGTTTGATTTATTGATATATATTGATCCAATCTGATCATCTTTACTTTTGATTTATATTTATTGATGGAATATTTACCCTAATTTAAAGACCTTTACTATTTTATTTATTAAAAGTTACGATATAGAAATGTATTTTATTATTATTAAAGCTTACGAATCGTTAGTTTCATTGTTTATAACAAATTTTCTGAATTTCTAGACTGTTTGCAATTCAAGATCATTTCATTCAGGTCATTTTTATCATCCTCCCCTTAAATTAATAATTAATTTTCTCTTAGTGACTTGATTGATTGATTGAATATTAACGTCGCACTGTTCAGCTACACGAGGGCTTTTGGCGACGGACCACGTAATTTTGAACCATGGTCAAGTGACGTGGACGACACCTGAGCTGGCACCCCCCTCTCCTAACTACCACACCACACCAACAGGAGGACGTTTCAGCTCTCGACAGATTTAACGTGCATCGCTGCCCTACACGGCGGGTCTTTAGGGTACTGGGCTCGAACCCGTGACAAAGCAAGCCACGGTCCGATACCTATACCACTCGGCTACCGCGGCCACCTTAGTGACTTGAAGAAGTCATGATGCATTGTTTAGTCAAATATTAACAAATAGTGACTTCAGACGGTGATCAGAAAAATTATTCAGATTTGAGTTGCCTTTATATTTAAAAATGAAATAAGTCTTTAAATTAAACAAAACAAGCTTTTTCCCTTACAATACAAGAGCTTGGAAAAAATATGAATTTTTACATTACTTTATGCACCCTATTACTATTATTATTAGTATTAGATTTGGTTTACTGCAATATCATATTATTAGTACTTGAATTTCTTTTAATTAACGAAGAAATAACTTTTTTCCATTGAAGTCAAATTTTAATAAATTTTTGTCTGAGATAAAATATTTTACCTTTTCTGTCGAATATAGTTCAATTGCTCAATAGACTTTTCTGTATTTGCTGGACCATAAACTTGCGACTCTCTCAAGCTATCGCCAGCTCAAACGTTGGCGGTAGTATCAATCTAGTTTTGTTTCTGGGGTAAAATCGACATAGAAATAAGTCCGTTGGCCCAACAGTGAACTAAGTGGAAAGCTTCTGTCAACCCAATCCTAGTACCGATGATTAATTCATCACAATAAGCCACACCTCCAGCAGTGTTTCGTGACATTTGCATAGTGTACATCAAAAGATCTGTTGCTATCAATTGTCTTTCTATTGGAAAAAGCATTTTCTTCGTTCACCAGTCAATTCGAGATCTTTATCATTGTTGAAAAATAGTAGATGCTCGTAGCTAACTGTTTAACAGAACGAAAATAGTATAAATGCAAATGACCTGTTTATATATATAGCAGATTGATGTCTCCACATATTTTTACTATCCTATATTTATTAATCGGTTTGAGATAGAATTTGGCTGCCTCCACGATTTCCATAACCCATTTCAATACTTTTCAATCACGATTTTTATCGCGCCTCCCCACTTTATACATTAATAATGGGCAAAAATAAAAGCAGCAATATTTATTATAAACCGTACAAATTCATGACATTAAATTTTGTATAGGTTACTTTGAAGCACAAAAAAATTAAGTAATAGGATGATTATTATGTTATTTCTCCTTTCTCTAATTTTTAAATTGGAACATACTGCAAAATGCGGTGCCTGCTTAGGAAACAAAATATAGATATCAGCTAAATATAGAAAAAGAACTCAGAGGGTCATTTTCTAATCATAAGCATTCCTTTGAAAACTTTGCTCTGTAAGACAAGCACATGGAAGTCGCTAATACTTATTAAACTTGTTCTTAATTTAGTATTAATTAATTGGTTATAAAATACTCTGGGCAGCACTGATAAATTAAAAGTATTCCGGCTGAAGTACCCGCTCTTTGCACAAGTTCATTTATAAGAAAATTAAACATTATTGATATAATCGCTGAATTGTAAGGAGAGTAAAGCCAAGTGCGCGACAATGTTTACAAAAATGTAAAATGATTTTTTTTAAATGATTGCTCAAGTTGCAAATAGTTTTAAGCGAATTGTAATTTTAAGCCTCACAGAATTAGCATTTAGAATTGATGTTGAATAATGTACAATAATATAGAATTCCGATGAAGAATAATTGTGTATTATTTTTAATATTTAAAGTAAAAAGACTTCAACATGTTTTAAACCTGGAGCAGGCACGCACTCGATACTAATGGTCGAGTGGGGTTATTGAGCCACCCCAATCTTTTTTTTATAATTATTTTTATAGTACACAATAAAAATCGTAATTCCAGTGAATAATTTAAATTAAGAGAAAATATACTCACCTACTTTCAAGAACACAGAAAATATTTCGGAAAAAAAGTTATCACACCGGGAACTCAGTCAAAACAAGTACCTTAAGATTGTAAAAAAAACGTTCGTCACTCCCAAAAAAGAGGGAGATATGTGACAAATATATTTTAGCTCACACGTTAAGACTGTCAAACAGGAGGATAGTGTCAGAACCATTGGTAACAATTAAACAGTTTTGCCAGAATTATCGATTCTGTGCACTCTGTGCTCGGCGTGACAGCTCCGGATTAAAAGTGTATTTATTACAATATGGATGTTCAAAAAAAATTATGTAAAACGTTTTTCATTATGCTTTTTTATATGTTTGGGAATAACTCATAGAAATAAATCTTGGCCAAGTAATCCTTCAAAGTGCTCTCTGTGCTTTTCCAAAAATCATAAAATTATTTTACAAGGAAAAAAGCGCAGCAGAAATTGTATATTTACAACATCCCTAAATGAAAAAACAAATACATAAGAGCAGGGTCGTAACTAACCATACAAGTAAGTTCGAAGATCAAACCGCAGCAAATACATTCTGCTGCCTACAACTAATGACAATAATATAACAGTGATGAATTTTTTATCTTCCTAAAAAGAAAACTTTCCTTGAAAAGAAAACTTAATAAAAAAATCTCTAAGAGCTAATGAGATTTTGAAGAAGAAGCTTTTATTTTTGATGACGTAATATCGCACATGATATATATAAATTATCTCAGAGTAAATGTGTATGTTTTTATTACGTCAGAAATTATTTTGTTTTACTTCATTCCAGTAAATAAATTTGTTTTAATCTTTTATTTTCGATATGCTCACGTTCCCTTGTAGGTTTATCGCGTCCCCCCATGGGGGCGTGCCCCACAGTTTGAGAAACACTGCCATAACCAATGTGTGTAATAGATTTTGCACTACTTCGAAAAATTTTGCAAATAAATTATTATTGAGTAGGGATGTTTTAAAAAATCCCACATTCATTCTTCTTTAGAAAAATTACTTTTATAACTGACAGAAAAAAATGTAATCCAAAACACAAATGTTATTTTGAAGCCTTCTATCTTATGAATAATTCAAGTGCAAGGACATTTGCATGGAGCAAATGATTATTGTATGCTACACATTTTAACATTCTGTGGCTTATTTATTTAGAATTTAGTTTTTAGTAAATATTTCGAAAAAAAAAGTGCTACATAAAATTCTTAAAATCTACAAAAAATGAATGCATGCATATATGGATAAGAAAAAAACTCAAAATAAATGAGTATGTAAATTATTTTCCAGAGTACAAAAAGGCTGCCCCTGAAAAACGTAGCAGACGTGATTAAAGTATTGTGTAAAAATATTTAAACTTTTATTCCATGTATATAGCAGAATGTTTCTATTCTTTTGTTATGAATGAAGAATTTTTTTCAGTAGAATGATAAGATTTAAATTTTCTACAAAAAATTGGACAAATAAGAACAATATCTCTCTGTTAAAATACACACACACACACACATATATATATATATATTTATATATTTGTGCATAAAACTTGAGTCCTGGTTTGTAATAAGGAACATATAATAATGGTTATAAAAAGCAGTTTTATGAAAGAGGTTTTATACAAAGACTAAAAAAGTTAATTTTCCTAACTTTAATTAATTTTTGTCCTTTGCGAATATGTTTTCCATTTTCAACTACATTAAAAAAGTTTTAAAATGGTATTTTTTTAATGATAAACAATTATATATGTATGTGAAGTAATATATTACTAAGTCAAAAGTGTGTATATTTATACATAAAATTATAAGAAATGATATTTATTTCACAAATGGCTTAGTGTATTCCTGAAATTATAAGGAAAAAGGTTTTTTTGAAGTCTTTTCTGGTTTACTAAAATATATTTGCTTAAGAATTTTTTAACGAAAAAACGTAACTCTTATTTTTAATAAATAATATATTTTGTAATTATAGAATAATTAATGCGTTTAAAATTTTAGAATATAAAATATAAGAAACATATTTTACTTATAGTACTCCTTACTGTGAAAACATTATATTAATAGATTCATTCTAAAAAGTACTCTAACGATTAACATATAATTTTTGGAAGCAGTACATAAAGTTTATTTTTTAAATAAATTTATTTTAATGATTTACTTAAATAAATTAGCAGCCGTTTGAAACACACCGATTGTTTTTATCTATTATAGTTCCGATAAATTACAATACAAAAAACAATCAATTGTAATGGTTATAAAAACAATTTTTTGGCCATTTTAGAAATGAACTGTAAAAAAGCTATTTTTTAAATGTTCCTATTGAAGAGTTGTCAGAACCCTCGCACAAATCAATCTACGATCACTAACTTTATTTTTGCACACAACAGTCTCTATATCAAATTTTAAAATATAGTGAGGTAGTTTTGGCAATTTCATAGAAGAGTCATATTATTCGTACACCAATACCGCAGTTCTATAATCAGTATGTGGCAGCAATAGCCAAGTGATCCTGATTGCGAACACGTGACAGGTGTTATTTCGGTCAAAGTGTGGAAATACTAATGTTCGTTAAATTTGTCGAGACTCCAGCTGGTGGGAGCTTAGAGACAAGCTCAAGCGTCCTCCTTATCCCTTGACCGTAGTTAAAAATGTATCTCCATTAACCTTGGAGTAGCAGCGTTAATAAAAATCCACTTTCTCCAGCAAAGCGTAGGATAGGATCCCCCTTGAAATACCTGCTCAAATGTTGAATGTTACAAAGAACAAATAGAAATACTTTGGTTCAAAATAACTATCAAGTTGCTTAGTCTTATTTCTTATCTGATAAATTTCATCATTAGATCATTAATTAGATAACTGAAACATTTCACTTGCATCCTTTTCAGTAAGTGAGTAGGATGTTAAGTTATTCTGTGTGATCAACACTTTTCCTTTAAAATTAATTTTTATTTAATTGCTTCCTTTTATAAAATGTATAGAAAATAAGTATTCTAGGCATTTAATAGTGCATTATCATTTTTAGTATATTACATGCTGTTTTGAAATCAGCAAGCAGCATCAAGATAGAGTACAAAACGAAATAATTAAGTTTTCACAAAAAAATTTCATGTTTTTGTTACTGCTTGTACCAATGACAGTATATGAGAAAATGTTCTTGACTCAAGAAATGAGACTTGATTGTTTTCAAAGGTCTTTTGACATTTTCTGTCAAGAATGTCTTAAAAGACTCAAATGGCAATCCCCAGTTCAGCTAATGCTACTTTCGCTAAGTCATCTTCAAGAACAGTAAAAGTACCCTTTTTCCTGAGAGGATTCTTCCTTTTAATTAAAATGCAGAGCCATTCTTAAGAGTAAACTGGAATATATATTTGTGTGTTTTTCAGTTTGCGGAGGAAAATTTCAAGTTCCAGGGGATCCAGTTATCTTTAATTTTAATGAGACTGATTTCATTAAAAATAAACACATAGTCAAATATATTTTCACTCGAGAATTATTTTTTAAAATTTTAATAACAAATATCACGCATAGTATTTTTTTTAAAAAAAATGATATAACTGATATTTTTATTTCTGAAAAAAACCCCTGTTTGGAGAGAATTAGAATTCATTCATTATCACTGCTTATTTTATATTTTTATCATAAACCCTAAAATATATGCAAAGAATGTAAAAAACTTTTTATAAATTTAAGCTGTTGGGAACTGCAGCTATTTTTAAATTTAATCCAATTTTGTATTACTAAGTAATCCACTTCCTTATTAATATCTTTAACTCTATGCGTATTTATCCTTAAATCAAAATAGAAAAAAAATAATTAAAACTGAAACCGCATATTATATATTTCAATTTCAATGCATGCATTTTTTTATCAGCAGTTATTGTAAATCTATCAAGGGAAGAAGAAGAAACACCCTGAATAAATCTCATAGCAGCAAGACAAGATTAGTATCAATAGTAAAGATTCGAAGAGAACTAAACCATGATTTCAATCAATCGTCTAAGTGAACATATATTTTATATATACAAGGGGATATGGTAATAATGAATGAAAATAATGAAAGCAGTTGTTATTTTTAATCCTTCTATACGGAGTCACCATCCAGAGTTATAAATTTCATCTTTTGAAAATCATCATTGTAGAATTAAACAGACTACAGCTGAATTTGAAACGTAGGTTATTTTGATCATTTTCTGCTTGATTCTGCAATAAAATCGAATTCTACAATCAGCAATTCTTTTCGGAATTAATTTGCTACATTAATGTAAGTTAATTAATTAATTATTATCTCATAACATTTTGTTCCTTTTCTGCCTTAATATTAAGAGAACCAGGACATCATATACTTTGAAAAAATTCATTTTTCAATTTTAGTTCTAAAAAATAGTGCGCATTTTGCCGAATCTAAAATACTTTTATGTTTGTTGATGAAATATCCCTAAAATATGAAAAATAAAATTGTAAACAAATGACCACGCCCCTTTTGACATATATTAAATTTGTAGTTTTTCCTGTGTTTGATCTATATAAACTTTTGATTTTTATTTGATTTGAATGAATAATAAATAAATCTAAACAGGATACATGTTTTATATATATGTTCCAAAATATGTTTTGGCATATAATGTCTATTTTTTTAAAAAATAGATTCATATCTGCAAAGAGAAAACTACGAGTTTTTCAAAATTTTAAGGTCTTATGCTTATTTCAAAGAAATTATGCAATTAATTCATTGAAAATTTGGTTCATTATGTTTGAAATGTTGCTTTTTATATATGTGTAAATTTTTTTGTATGTTGAAGAAATATTTTTGTAGAAAATGGTACTCATGCACGTGAATATATGTATTACAAGATCTCGAAAATTATCTTCATGTTAACTAAAACAAAGGGGGAAAAACATATGAATTTAAAATTACTTTTGTAATTTTAGAAAATGATTAAGCATTATTATTACGCATCTAAAAATAGGCAAGTAAATACTAATCAAGTGTATAATATGTGAAAACATAGTTTGTTTTGTTTTTTTTAGTTTTTCCACTTTTTCTCAAAAGCATATTTTTTTGCATTTAGGTATATTTTTTAAAAAAACTATTGCACTATATGATTCCAGATTTTTTATACTTCTTTACATGATGCCTATGCATATAGTGAACTTAATTTTTTTCTATTAAAATGGTGCCTATTTTTTTAAAAAAAAATGGTTTTATTTATAAAGAAAAACAGAAAAATAAAAATTTTCCAAATTTCAAAGTTTTATAATTTTTTTAAAGAAACTATACGAAAATTTTACTAAAAAAAAGGTTCACTGTACTTTGTGTATTGTTTTATATATGTGTGAAAAAAATTTTGCATAAAAAAGACACTTTTTTAAAAAATGGTACCTAAACATAAGTATATATTTTTGAACTGAAAAGTTATTTTTGTAGTTTTAGAGAATAATTGAATTGTCTTTAACATAAAAAAATCTAAGCTCTATTGGAAATTTTAAAAGATATATGTCTCATATAAACAAAGGGTCTTAATTTTGGCATTTTACTCTTTCGAGCATGTTCTGATTTTCCTAATAACAATTCATTCAAATGGAATCAGAATTGTGAATTTTTTTTTTAAAAAGTGCCTCACTTTTTCTGTCGATTTTACAATAAGTAACTTACAATTTTAACAAAAAATTTAACTTTGTAAACATTTTAAAAAAAATCTTAAATCCATACATAAAGCGTACAAAACATTGAGAGGGAAATAAATCTGAAAAATGCATCCCAAAACAAAAAGAAGAATAACAGTAAAAAACATTGCATCCTCTTATAAATGAAACCCATATATTCATTATTTTTTAAAATATTTTTTATACAATTTAGCTCTCCAATAACAATAGAACTATATTTTCCTTTAGTGCATGTTTAGATTTACAAAAAATATTGACAAACTTAGCATTCTGAGAGCTGGATGTGGTTAATTGTAAATTTATAAGAACCTGTTCAAAGAAATATTGCATAATTAGACAAACCTATAAAGTACGTATTATGTGTGAAGATTCGTTTTACAAAAGGGATGCTTCCTAGCTAAGAAAATGATTTAAAACACATGCTAATTGCATAATAACAAAGTCATAAATCTCAAAATGAGATATTACGTAAAGGGAATTAAAATATAGGTTACATCAAGATGTGTTCCTATGCTACACGAGAGGGCTTTAAATGTTGTTAGATTACTTGTAAATATCAGATACAATGACCAAGATGTACAAACCGAAATTTATGGATGTTACGAGTTGCAATTGCCCTTCCCAGAGTGTCTCACATATGCTCTATAGAGTTGAGGTCTGGAGACCTGGCTGGCCAATCCATACGCCGAATATCCTCACTCTCTAGAAATTCGTCGCTCCTCAGAGCGTCTTACATATGCTCTATAGAGTTGAGGTCTGGAGACCTGGCTGGTTAATACATACGCCAAATATCCTCACTCGCTAGAAATTCGTCGAATAGAAGAGCTCTACATGGCCTCACGTTATCGTCCATTCAAATGAACTCGGAGCCACATGCACCCTGAGAAGGAGAACATAGGGCTCCAAGACCCCGTCTATATACATCACACCAGTCACAGAGCCTCTTTCAAAGATATGGAAAGGTGTATGTCCATCCAACATGATGCCTTCCACACCATTAATCCTCCTCTACCATAATTGTCAATTTCGTGGGCATTGGAGGGTAGGTAGCGGGTCCCTGGTCCTCTCCATATGAACATGCAGCGAGAATCGGTGTTTAGGCTCAAATGGGAATGCGTGGTCACCCATGGATCCATACTCCAATCTCTACGCTGTCTGCACCCTGCTGAACGGACTCTCCTGTTCATAGACGTGAGCGGGACGTAAACAGCAGGTCTTCTGGCAAACAACCCTCTCTCATAAAGTCTTTTTGAAACAGTCACCTTTAATATACGGGTTCCTGTGGTTGCATTCAAGTAACGAGTTCTATCATCTAAAAGTTTGTGGTTACTCATTTTTACTGTCACAGTTTGAATTGAACTGATTGCTTCAAATAACACCAAGAAATTCGCCGAAACGTGCTGGTGAACGAAATACGTCTTAACTTCCAAGCTCTTACAAAGCTTGTTTTTCTGCTGGCTCCACCTACACACACTTACGTATTTGCCATACATGGAACTAGAAGCAGTGCTTTTTTAATTTCGTTCAGTTGTTTACATGCAATTCGATACAATGTGCAAATTATCTTCATTTATTTCATTATAGAAATGATTATGATTACTTTATTTAATATTTTTTAAATAAATTATATTATTTATCTATATACACATAAACATTACTAATATTTACATATTGAATAAATATGCTTAAAAGTAATAAAAAATTGAAATAATTTCAATTTTTGAGTGCTAATTTAAGCACTTAAATTTCGAAATATTTTCAATATTTTCTTGAAGAAGTTAAATGTAAGAATGAATGAGAGATATGTCATTTCACAAAAAGAAGAAAATCGAATGAGCCGATGGCAATGATAAATAAATGATCTAAAAATAAATGTAGATGGCTGAATATACCAACATTATTCTCCGCTTCAGTTAAACATTTCACGACGCTTTCTACTTTACAAAGGCATTCAATTCTGAGTTGAGTTGGTTTTAATCTTTTTCTCAAGGCGCTAGGTCTAAGAGTGAATTGGTCGATTGATTCAATGTTTAAAGCAACCATTTATCTACAAGAACAATCAATTCCGTTTCAATTGTTTATCTCATTTATTTTCATTATTTATCTTGCTAAATTCACATTCTTTTTTAGCTTAAGGCCCAGAAGTGCAATAAAAGTGAAGCAAAGAGGTTTCATCATGTCATTTTGCTGTTAAAAAGTTTTCTAGTAGGAAAATAGAGCATTTTTGTGAGCATCCGGTATTGTTAATTGGCTTTTTTACTAAATTTTCTTATTTTTGCGTGCTATTATTTAATTTCATAAAGCAATTTATATCAAAATATGCAAAAGAAGGTGGCAATAAAAATATATATTCATATTTCTAAAAAGAATTCCTTCTAGCCTCACGAGTAATTAATTTTCAAGATGGTTATCGTAATCCAGCTTAATCAGGCAACTTTTTTGCATAATGATAACAATATTTTTTAACATATATTTATGCTGCAGAATATATTTGTGAAATAAATATGCTTATATTGCTAACATGTAATATTGCATTATATATATTTCTGGAATTTTTTATAAACTAGCTTTCTCTTTCCTTTTTACTGATTTAATAGTCCTTTCTAACTGTTTATGATGTTGCAAAATCTTTTCTCTAAAGATAGTTGAACATTTGGGGCTGATGGTCAATTTTAATTTTACTTTAATAATACTTCTAACATAATTGTTGTTCGAAGAAAAAAATTACAACTAGAAACGGTTAAATCAGAATATGTGTCTTTTTTCATTCACTGCCATGAGAACAAACCACCTGTGATCACGGACAGAGGTGCAACGAGGTGGGATCGGTTTCGTCTGTCCGTCGTTTCAACTTGCATCCAGCAATGACAGATGCATATCACGGTTTCATCTAACACGCTGACTGATTTCATGATATGACCAAATCCACCCGTCTATTTTTTGACAACGAACCAGCCCACTCATTTTTAGATGCTATTGAGAAATACGCAACATAAGAAACATATTATACGAAACATATATTATACGAAATTACGATATTATACGAATTATTATACGATATTATACGAAACATATAACAACTTAATCTTATATGAAGCAACATCTACCCTATTCTGGGAAAATGAGTTAGTTATTCATGGAACTGAAACGCCCTTTGTAGAGTTGGATATCTGACAATGCAAATGATTCATACCTGAGATGGAACAACGGTTTTTAACTCAATCTGTTGAGCTTTACAATGACAGCGTTTGAAAGATTATGAAACACTTTGAGAAATATATAACTCTAGATCAGGGATGGCGAACCAATGGCACGCGTGTCAATGATGGCACGCGACAGAATATTTTGGGCACGCCATCTATCAAAAACGATTTGAATTTTAGCTTAAAATAATTAAGTTTACTATGAAGTATTATGAACAAATGCGAGTGATCCGTCGCGACGCCGATAAATCGGGGAGCAGACTCGTTTGTTATGTCTTGCGTAAATACTTCGTACATTATAAATTGCTAATGATGAAAAGTTTATCTATGCATAGTGTGTGTATAAGTATTTCTAAATATATTCAAGTTGCTTAAAAACATATTCTAACGTTTACATTAATAGTTCAGATTGTATATATCTAATTTATTAACGTGATCTAATTCTTGTCTTGTAAGTTTAATTGGTAAAATAACTCTCATTGCTTTAGTTTTAAAAATTTTAATGACCTGAGACAAAATCGCAAGAGCAGACACTACAGAAATCTCGTACAAGCACTCAATTTCCTAAAAACAAAAAATCTGCCCATGAGCCCGCAGTCGAGCACAGTCAGTAAAAGGGGGTTGGCGGGGGGAGGGTAGGAATCAAGCGAGAGCACATAGAATAGTCAATTTCATCAGCACAACTGTATATTTAAAGTTTTGTGTTAAATTTACGATTTTTAACTGCTATTTATCATGGCTAGTTCAACAACAACAAAAAAAAAAGTGCAAGATAATAAGTGTAGCAGAGAATTTCAAACTTGGTGGGCTGAGAAATATGGCATGATCAATAAAGGCGACAAAGCGGTGTGTGTTTTATGTTCTGGTACAGTGGTATACGGAACATCGTCTGTAAAATGGCATTTTGAAACAAATCACAAATCTTTTTGTGAAAAAAGCAAACCAGAGCAAAAATAATTAATTGCAAGTGCAATAAAAGACAGAAATAAACAGTCGACGTCTATGTTTAAATATGTAAGCAAAAATTGTCTCACAAGTGCGGCAAGTTACTCGGCTGCAAATACCATTGTTCGGCATGGTAAACCTTTTCAAGAGGGAGAGTTTTTGAAGGAAGCTTGGTTGGCATGTGCGCCCTCACTTTTTGATGATTTTGATAATAAAGATAAGATAATTCAGCGCATCAAAGATGTTCCTCTATCTAGAAACACAATGAAAGATAGAATCTTGAAATTGGCAGAAAATGTTACAGATCAACAAAAAAATGACATTAACTCCGCTCCTTTTATATCGCTATGTCTTGACGAAAGTATTGACATTACTTAATCGGCACGTTTAGCTGTCTTTGCTCGATATTGTGTAGGAAACATCATTAAGGAAGAATTAATTGCGATAACACATCGTTATTAACAACTACAAAGGGCACAGATATTTATACGGCAGTAAGAAATTCGCTTGCTGCGAAAGAAATTGATTTGAAAAAAGTTGTTTCTCAGTAACCACTGATGGTGCTCCAAATATGGTAGGCAAAAAAATGGTTTCATTTCTTTATTTAAAACAGACGTAGGACATTCGATTCTTGAATGTCACTGCATTATTCACCAACAAGCCTTATGTGCAAAGAGTGGTTTAACATCTCTTGATAATGTAATAACTTTAGTCACAAAAATAGTCAACCTTATATCGTCGCAGGCTTTAAACAAACTAAAGTTTGATGCTTTGTTGGATGAAGTCAATTCGGTGTATAATGGCTTAATAACGTATAACAATGTTCGCTGGTTGAGCCGTGGGAACGTACTTCAAAGATTTGTTGATTGCTTGGAAGAAATCAGACTGTTTCTACAAAATACGAGCAAAATTGAACAATACCCACAGTTGATGGATATTATGTGGCTTTTAAAATTGATGTTTTTTACAGACATATGCCAATATTTCAATGAATTGAACATAAAGCTTCAAGGCCCGAATAAAACAGTTATCGCCATGATGGATCTCATGCCCGCTTTTGAAGGTAACTATATGTTTTCAGAAACGATATTATTACAAAAAACTAAAAGTACTTCCCAAACTTGAAAAAAAATATCAAAGATTTAGATGCCCAAGAGAAACGAAATGAAGAAAAAGTTATTGATGACTTTATTTCCATAATGGAATCTTTAATCAAAGAATTTTCAGCGAGATTTTCTCAGTTCAAGGAATTATCGGAAACGCTCAAATTTATTATGTACTCTGATGTGATTTCGTTTGATAAACTGAACTTGTCTCAATTCGATTGGTTGGAAATTGAAGAACTTGAAATGCAACTGATTGATTTCCAGTATAGTTCAATATGGATTCAAAAGTTTATTGAAACAAGGAAAAAGTTGGAAATGATTGAGCAGAAATATTGACAAGCAATATAAGTAAAAGTACCAGTAACGAAATTTTGGAAACATGGAATTCGATTCCAGACACATTTAACTGTTTGGAGAAGTTGGCGTATGCTGTTTTAACCATATTTTGATCTACCTATGCCTGCGAGTCATTATTTTCAGAGATAAGAGTAACATCAAAGACTCGCTTAGAAACCGTTTAACAGACGACTCTAATTCAGCATGCCTTCTACTAAAAGTAACATCTTATAATCCTGATATAAGTTATTTGTCATCTAATCTACAACAGCAGAAATCACACTAATGTTATTTTAATTTAAATTACAAGTATAACTAAAAGATTTACTACTATACAGTGCAAAATGTATTTTTTCGTATTAAATAAAGAATTTTGATGTGTTTGTACTTAGTTTTATTAGTTCTTCAATAATCACAAGTCAAAATGATTTGATGGCACGCCTATAACTCATTAAACGTTTTTTAGAAGAAATGGCACGTTGACCCAA
The DNA here is from genome assembly GCA_019973935.1 of Trichonephila clavipes. Classification (NCBI taxonomy): domain Eukaryota; kingdom Metazoa; phylum Arthropoda; class Arachnida; order Araneae; family Nephilidae; genus Trichonephila; species Trichonephila clavipes. The sequence continues at coordinate 22,943 of BMAU01006397.1, read as the reverse complement.
AAAGGTTCGCCACCCCTGCTCTAGATAGATGGTGACTGTGTGGAGAAGTCTTAAGAATAATAAATAAAAAATTAAGTTTCTTCACTATTGATTTTAGTAGTAGTTAAAATCTTTGATAATTCGTTGTATTTATACGTAACTTTATGTGCTAATATTAAGTTCTGGCTTTCTATGAAATTAAAGCAGTTGACTTTACTTACAAAAAGATCAATGACTCATTTCTAATCTTAGGCGCTGTGAACCTGAAAGTAGAGTCTTGAGCTAGACTTCCAACTAAGGTTTCTGCCGAGGGCTCACAAGTAGTCCAGGTCGGATTGAGAGGATAAAACTTCCCTGGAGGATAAGACGACAGAACAAATGCCACACCACTCTCCTGAATAGTTGTCCGAAGTGTCACTGGAAAAAAAAGAGATCACACTCAGATTATAGAGTTATTGTGTCAGCAAATGAATAAGAAGTAATTATTTTTTTCTAGAATTTTGCATAAATATAAGTAATATGTGTATCAACCCTCTAAGTATATGACCCGCTAATTGAAACTCACTTGGAAAGCGGTCTACTTTTTCAAAGCTAGTGGTAGGAAAACGGGTTCTGTTTAATTTTGCAAACTTCTTCGAAAGTGCTCCACAGTTTTATGCCTTCCCCTCTTAAAGCTGCGGGAGGTCTTCAAATGGTTTTGCAGGAGACGATTTTTTTGCTTTTTCGGTTTCTGTGTTGTTGGAAAGGGGAGGTTTCTCATTCAAAGCTGTTGCCTAGGGCAAGTATTGTGTGATGGACATTTTATCCACTTCCCGGCCAACATAAACCTCTCCCAATTTATTGCAAACAAGCAAATAAAAGGTAAAAAATAAAGTTTTAAAGAAATGATTCATTTAAAGTTGAAAAAATATTTTTAATACATATAAGCAAAAGAAAATTTATTTGTTTTCTCCTGTTATTTTTAAGAGCTTTAAAAAAAATTTAAAAAGAACATTTTTTTTCGGTATTACAATTTTAACCAGACAGAAGCTCTTTGTAATAATCATTGTTGAATATCATACCAAGAAAACTCAAAAAATATTTTCCTGTTATTTTTTTTTTTTTTAATTACGAGGCAAAAAGTAAAAGTGATTATTTTTTTATTTAACAAAATTATAATAAATGTAGTATCATTAAATATGATGAATAAATTTGTAAAATAAAACTGAGCTTTGTGCAATGTATTATATTTTTAACTAACAATAACATAAAAATCATTTCAATACTTTTAATTTATGCAAATTTTAATCCTTATCATTATATTTTTCTGTTGAATGATTTTTTTTGGCATAAATCAACATAACATCATCACTCATCATAACAACTTGCACTGAGAGAAAATATTATTACGTCAGCATTTTCACACATGATACACATTCAAACAGTGGAGCACACAAGGGAAGGTATCCTTGGGTACAGACCCCAAAGCAGTTGATTTTCTTTTCGATTGATTATAATCCCATATATATATATATATATATATATATATATATATATATATATATATATATATATATATATATATATATATATATATATATATATATATCAATATATATATATATATATATCAATATATATATATATATATATATATATATATATATATAATATATATATATATATATATATATATATATATAAAAAGGGTGTTTTTTAGAGGTATAGAACTTTAAATTGCAATAAAACAACGATGTATTATTCGATTGACATGAATTTTTTTTTATTCGAAAGATAATCTTGTGGCATTACATTTTAAATATAATTTCTGGCATATGACTGCCAAGGCTGGCTCTGATGTAGTCCAAACTGGACGTCCAATTTTCGATGACTTTTTCCAACATTTGTCGCCGTATATCTGCAATAACACAGCGAATGTTGTCTTCCAAATGGCCAAGCGTTTGTGGCTTATCCGCATAGATCAATGACTTTACATAGCCCCACAAAAAATAGTCTAACAGTGTTAAATCACAAGATCTTGGAGGCCAATTCACAGGTCTAAAACGGGAAATTAGGCGGTCACCAAACGTTTCTTTCAATAAATCGATTGTGGCACGAGCTGTGTAACATGTTGCGCCGTCTTGTTGGAACCACAGCTTCTGGACATCATGATTGTTCAATTCAGGAATGAAAAAAGTTAGTAATCATGGCTCTATACCGATCACCATTGACTGTAACGTTGTGGCCTTCATCGTTTTTGAAGAAATACGGACCAATGATTCCACCAGCCCATAAAGCGCACCAAACAGTCAGTTTTTCTGGATGTAACGGTGTTTCGACGTACACTTGTGGATTAGCTTCACTCTAAATGCGGCAGCTTTGTTTGTTGACGTAGCCATTCAACCAGAAGTGCGCTTCATCGCTAAACAAAATTCGCTTATGAAAATCGGGAACAACGGCAATTTCGTTTTGGGCCCATTCAACGAATCTACGCCTTGCTTGATCATATTTAAAATGTAATGTCACAAGATTATCTTTCGAGTAAAAAAAAATTCATGTCAATCGAATAATACATCATTGTTTTATTGCAATTTAAAGTTCTATACCTCTAAAAAAAACACCCTATATATATATATATATATATATATATATATATATATATATATATATATATATATATACATATATAGTTTGTACAGTAAATAACTGTTATTAATAATTAATTTTATTAATGCTAATTATTCATTCAATAATTAATTTTTTAATGTTTTTTGTTCCGGAAAATCAAAAGAATATGTTGGGCGGCGAATTGGAGTATAGCAGAATAGTGGACTTTTGACCCTGAACCCCCTCCCTTGCGCTACTGCATTCAATCAATAAGAAAATATATTTTGCTTAAAGTGTGCTGGCGAAAGTGTTTCTAACAATTTTCTATTCAAATATAGTTTTTAATCTTTCCGTTCCTTTAGTATTTCATCCTTTAAATGCATATTCGCACATATCTATAAATGATAACTGTATCTTTCTATTCAGTTATTGCAAAGATGTATTACCAATTAATTTTGTCTTTTAAAACAGTACACTTAAAACAATTTACGTAAGTAAAATTAACTGTTAGTAAATAACATAACAAATTTTATAAGCAATTTTAACATTTAGAAAAGTATTCTTAATTCCAGTACTAGAACCCTACAAATTGCTATTTTATTCTTAAATATTAACAGTAATAATTCATAATCATTATCATAACTCGTTCTATATTGCAAAAAATCCCTATTATTTGCTTCTGAAATACTATTATATTAAAAATTTTGTGTAGTTTTATAAAAAAAATTATGCCTGTGGAAAAAACGGATCATAAGTTTTGGTTTTTGAATAATTTTCTCGCAAGTATAGATAATTTTTCTAAAGGCATAACAATAGCCTAAATATAAAAAAAAATCGGGGAAAGGGGTGCATTTTTTTAAGGTCATATATTTGGAAAACTTGCTCCAAAATCTCTGATCTGAAAACCATAAGGTTTTAAAAAAATTTAATTTTCTGAGTTTTGATTTATTTTCGGTTTCATTTTAAAGCATTTTTGCATTCCTATATAGATTGAATTAATTAAAAATATTTTCTTAACACAATCCATTATTTTGTGTGAAATGTCTATTAACGGCAATTTTAATTTCTAAAATCATTTCTGTTTGCTCATATTTTTAAGTTTTTGAGTTCTCTCACATTTACTTAAGATTGATTTAAAGACTAATATATTCTTTGACACATAGTTTATATAATTTAAAAGCTATTTACTTTGTTTTCATTAATTTTTTCCCTTTGAAAAATTCCATGACTAAAATGTACGAAGGTTACTGTGAGAAATAATACATGAAAGGGATGGAATATGACTGAAAATGGTAAACCTAAAATCCATCTTTCAGATGATATTACAATTAGACTACAGAATGCAAATGTTTCAGAATGAGCTAAATATTTCTCAGATGTACCAAACTACATTGTAATAAATGTATTGTAGTACTACATTACAGTATTTTAAATTAACTCAACAAAAACTTAAACTTGCTTAACTGCCACGATAGGGAACTGAGAAAAAAATAGATATTATTTACAAACTTTGTGATTTCTGGATTACGTTTGTATCACTACTATTTTCTGTATAAATAGTTTGCATTTAAAACTCTTGTGAAAATATAAGGTTCAGATAAAACTGAATAATTGATCAAATTAACAATTGTTATCTCTCTCAATATTTGGTCGAAGAATATTTTGAATTAAAAAAGATATTTTCAGTCATATTTCTTTCAAGTAGAATTTTGATGTAGAACATAAGTTGGATAGTAACATATTAAAAAATTAAAGCTTTTCAAGTATTGGGATTTTTTTATGCCTTTATAAATTTTAAATGTGTTTTTCTAATATTTTTAATTTAGAAGATGAGAGTGTTTTCTAATCCCTAAGGCGTTTTTCCTGTTAAAGATAGAGTCTTGAAATATCTTGTAAATATTCCCTAACATATGTTCTATAAAAGTTCATATGCATTTAGGTCTGAGAACTCTAGTTATTTTTTAAAAATATCTTAATGTTAATATTTAACAAAAAATTCGTGTTTTTTCCAGGTTTAGCCATAAAAATAATTATTAAAATTCGACAAGGATAATTAAATATTTGTAATAATTTAGCATTTTATAAAAGTTTTAAAAATTTCAAAAATGTTCAATGCTTTAAAATTGTGAAATAATGGCTTGTCAAACTAACCTATTATTTTCAGAATCAATATAATAGTGTAATCTGAATATAAAACAAAAATTAATTTTACTGTGACAAAACTGTTTACAGTTTCTAATTATACTGTGAAAAGAATGAAAGATAAATATATAACATAGTGACAGTCAAAAACATATTCATAATATGTAAAAGTCCTGTCCCGCTACTAATTTCAATGCATTTTCCAAACTGTAGTTAAAAACAATTATATGTTTATTAGGCCAAAAATTATTTATATCTAGAAATATTTTTCCCTATTAAGTACATAATGAAGAATGGCAAGATAATTTGTAAAATCCTAAAAGATTTTAATGGAGAAAAAAGCCAGACATATAATTTTAGATAGTTAGAAATTTCAATATATAATACACAAATATGCATGTTTTAAAACAAATAAGTTGGCTAAGAAAATGAAATTTACTAAAAATTTCCTGAATAAAGTAAATCAGATTTCATCCTAAAATACATATAATTGTAAGAAAAGGTTTTATTCAATTTACAATCAATTACAAATAAACTTTTATAAAAAATAATTTTAACAGGTATAAATAGCAAAAAATATCAGAGAAGTATAAGAAATAATATTAAATTTTTACGTAAAATGCTAAGTCAAAGCAAAATACCTTTTACAAAGCCAAAAGTTTACCTAAACAATTGTACATTCCTGAAGCTAGAAGTGTACATATGCATATATAGTGCATAAATAAATATATTTGTTCAAAACATTGTTTTTAAACCATTAATTTTGAGAAAAAAATATTTACATACATTGACGAATACATATCATTTACAGAAATGTCACAGTGTGATATTTTTCGAAACATGGCACTGCACACAATCCAACATTACAGTATTTACATTGAAAACGAGTTTCTCTTCGAATGCGTTTTCCATTATCATTTATCTTAGGGATGCATACCACACATTTTCGCGCTGTTTTTTTTTTTTTTTTTTGAAGAGTCACTTTCTACATATGAAGGGAAGTGCCTTCCAATTAAGCGGACTACATTTTCAGAAATTTTAGGGGTTACAAAATTTCGAGAACCAGAATCACTACATCCTTCTTCTATCAATCGTTCTATGAGTTTCATTGGAAAACCAATATGATTAAAAATCCCGCCATTTTTTTTAAAGATAACGAAGGAATTCCACACAATTTGATTTAACAAATGTCGAAAAATCTTCTTGTAGTATTTTCGCTGTTGATTTCGGGCAACAGGATAGTAAGATAGACACTGATCTGATCTATCAACACCCCCATGGTGTTATTATAAAACACCACGACTTTTGGTTTCAGCTTCACAGAATCCCCCTTCTTAGCTTTTACTTCCATCACACATGTCAGCGTTATGAAAAGTGCTAAGCATATGCAGGGGGTTTTTATCCTTCCACTTTAAAAACACACATTTTACCCTTTTGGGAAAGGCTATAATTTCCCCTTTCTTCAGTGTAGAACTTTTTAATGAAACAGGTAAAACTTTTCGGTTTGGTCGTAAAGTTCCACAGATATCCGTTTTACTGTCAATCAGTAATTCCACTAATTCAGGCGATGTATAGAAATTATCAGTGGATAAACAATAGCCTTTCTCCTTCAATTCATGGATAAGAGTCAGGACACTTTTCGTCGAAAGACCATAATCATTATAGTTTTCGTTGAAGGCAGTACCTTTTCCCGTGTATATCAATGAGTTCCAAATGTAGTCACTTTCTGATTCGCATAAATGAAACAATTTAATTCCAAAACGAGCTCATTTTTGAGGAATATATTATTTCCAACTTAATCGACCTTTATATGCTATCAGCGATTCATCCACTGATATATCCGGTTTCGGTACATACACAGATTTAAACTTATGTACTACTAGATCGTGAAACTATCTTATTTTTTTTAGCTTCATGTTATGATCTAAATCGCTACTGGATGCATCATTATTTGCAAAGTGCAGGAACTTGATCAAAAGTCCATATCGCACCTCACTCATAACTTTTACAAAAAATGGAGTGGATAGAATTGGTCTTTTTGACCAAAACCACTTTTCCAAAGTTTTTGTACTACGCCTTGTAGGAGCAGCAGAGAGATAAATCTTTTCATCTCTTCCTTGTTCGTATTTTTCCATTTTAGAGCCCTAGAAGCAGGAGTCAATTCTGTATTCTCAAAGAATGATTCGGCGTATTTATTTGTTTCCCCTACAATAAATGAAAACATTTCATCGTCAAGGAACAGGTTGAAATATTCTAAAGGATCTCCAGAATCCCCGATACATACTTTTATTCCTGGATTTCCAGTAAATGGAAATTTAGGATGACTAGGTAGAGGAGAGGTAACATCTATTTGACACCAGTCTCTAGCACTATCTAAGCAATCATCATCAGACTCACTTTGAGAGGATGAAAATTCTTCATCCGAACTTCTCTCTCCAATCAAACATTCCTTTTCAGAGAATCACTCTTCATTTTTTAGGTAAACCAAACAGCCCTTTTAAAAGGATTCGACAAGCAAATGGTATTTATGTAAGCTTTTATGAGAGGCCAATATGAAATTTGGGAGAGATTTTGTTAAGAAGTCCAATGGCATTGGAGATTATTGTTTGGAATAGACTATTCACAAAAAATAGTGGGGATTCAGGAAGGAATGGGGATCACTGCTTCAAAAGAGAAAGATAAACTAATTCAAAAACGGCTTTTCCTTTCTTGTGGAAATTCCATTGAAAGAAGCTCTGGATGACCACTCACTTCCTCAAAGTTGCCCAATTGTTTTCCAAATGGAAGATATTATCAGTGTAAATGACGTCTTTCGGATACTGACAGATACAAATGTCTGTGTTTGTGCCGTGTACATTTTTCACTTAAAATTTACACGTCAGATAAAACGTCAGTAAATATTTTATGTTCAAAGCTTATCTATCTCGACGCTTAAATCTTTGAATACGCAATGAAATGGCAAAGTTTTCGGATTCTACTGGATTATATTTGTTTCATTGTAATAATTTTATGTAAATTTTCTAGTAATTTGCTTCTGGAATCTAAATATTTCTTTTATCTTAATTTTTTATACAAATATTTGATCCAAGTTTTTGATGTTTCACGACTAAATCGTAAAATATAAGAAACAACGGTCAAATCTCACGAGTGAAGACGACGCTCGCTGATATTTGAGTGTGAAAATTACAGCAGCATAAAATGCGACCTCGTTCGAATTATATCTAGCGTTCATATTTGGAACTGTTTAGCGCAGCGTTTCTTAAACTGTGGGGCGCGCCCCCCTTGAGGGTGTGATAACTCTACAAGGAGGGCGCGAGCATATTAAAAAGTTTAAAACTAAAGATTATTCAAAACATTATTATTTTACTCAAAGTAAGCAGACAAAATACTTTCTGACATAATAAAATATAAAATACACATTTACACTGATATAATACACTCATAAAAGTACCTAATTGTACAATGTATAATTTATTATTAATTGAACAATACTAAGTTAAGAACAAGCTGGATAATTACCCATGGGTACCCATTACTTATCTTGATGATTACCCATTACTTATCTTGATGATTACCCATTACTTATCTTGATGATTTGTACGATTTCCTTAACTGTCGATTAAAAGTGACGCGGTCAATGTCACGGTTTTCCACGTTGACGCGCGTATTTTGATGTTTTATTGGGAGGGGAGGAGGAAAAAAGGAATAAATAAGCAAAATCCTCTGAAATAAGTAAATCCTTTGCAAAGACTGTCAAGGTTCTTTTATTGTATACCAAAACCTTAGTAATAATTTTATGGATAGCAGTGCACAGAACAGATCGTACTTCGGAAAGACGCATATATACGTCCAGATGATTAATGCTTTGGCTGAGCGAGACGTTTATATACGTCAGTGGCACATATGAGGTTAAAGTCGTACACACACACGAACACACTACACACACACACTGCAGATTTAGTGTAAAAGTATAGCATTATTGAATTCAATACAATGTTATTGTATGAAGGGGGCGCGATAAAAATGATGATTGAATATTTGGTCGCGAGTATTGAAAGTTGGAGAAGCACTGGTTTAGCGCACTCGAATTAACTCAAGTGCACACTTTAAGGGTTTATATTGCATTCTAAATCAACACGGTGGCTACTGACAACTGACTACGTAATTTTGAACCGCGGTTAAGTGACGAGGACGATACCTGAGCTGATAACTCCCTTTCCGAACTTCCACACCAACGAGATGTTTTTAGGCCTCGACATATTTAACGTGCATCAGCTACTCTTCAACGCTAGGCTTTAGTGGCACCAGGGCACGAACATCAGACACGAGTTCATGACCATGACCATCAGGGTACCGTGGCCGCAAAAGAAAATAACAAGTTTGAAAGAAAGGTAATGGAGAAGTATATTTGAAAGAATAACTTCAAAACTTAACGAAAAACCAAAACATCAACATTTATTTTAGGAATATAATAGTTCATATAACTTCGTACACCTAAAACCACTTTATGCAGTGTATTTTGAAAGTGAACCTTTTTCCCTTTTAGAGAAACTTACTATAATTATGTCAAATCACTTTCATTTTGCTCTAAGGGGATCCCCGAAACAAAGTAATTTTTTTGATATACAAAATTACTTATGATTGAATCTAATACAATTCCCTACCCAATGAGTGAAAACCCTTTTTATCATATAAATTGTGTTTGAATAGGAGAGGGTTAGTTAATAAGAACATTTAAAACAGGTGTCGGCAATCTATGGAACTGTGGCACTTGGTACAATTCTTGGTGGCACTCAGCACTGCTCTACAAATTTGTCAATTTTTGTGTGAAAGGAAGTTGATAATAGACCTTATTTGACAAACATCTTCTGAGAGTTATGGACATTTATAAAACTCCGAAATAATCTGAAAGATAGTTCTCAGGATTAATTTACAGCTTTTTTGTAAATAATTGAATGTCGTTGCTAGAGGATTTAATTGTTGAAAAAAGAAAATTGCATGTACTCTGCTTTCCACTTTGGGTTCGGCGTATCAAAGTAAAAAATCTTTCCTAATATGAAAAATATTTCGACTCCGCAAAGAAATTGTTTAACAACTGAATGCTCAGAATCGTGTCACGCATTATACCACTGGTTTTGCGATATGAAAGAAGAGTGGTGAAAGAGTTAATTTGCATTACAATTTTTATTTAACTGTAATGAAGGGAAACATTTATAGCTCACTTTGTTTATTTATTATTTAAATAAATATGTTGGAAATATAAATTTTTAATTTTTTTTATCTTTGTTGAAGAAATAGTAATATTTTATATTGTTTATTTTTATGCTAATAAATGTATTTAACTGATCCATAATTAAAGTAAAATAAAACTGTAAATCTAAATTATTTACCTCTATTCTTTAAATCTACAAATATTATCGTAGGAATCGAAGGATTTCAAAAATTTCCTACTGTATGGCATGCTGAATGATACTGATAGATTGTTTTGGCACGTCTTAGCTACACGGTTGCCGACCCTGGTTTAAAATGTTGTGTAAGATAACCATTATATTTTAAAAAATTTATAAACATACAAAAGGAGAGTATTTTGGCAGTACATGTTTTAAAAGGAGTAAGGCTTACGAGAACTAAAAATGTAAACCTGCCTATATATATAAATAAATATATATATATATATATAAATAAATAAATAAATATATATATATAAATAAATAAATATATATATATATATATATATATATATATATATATATATATATATATATATATATATATATATGTATAAGAAGAACGGTTGATAGTACCGTAGTTACTGCCAACTCGTGACAATAAATTGGAAATTAATTTCACAATTAATTGTAATTAAAATATAAACTATAAAGTTTACATGACTTATTTTTGTATTTGTTATTTTTATATTCCTTACTGAAAACAACAATTGGGAGTGCATTACCTGCCAAAACTGCAGAGGCCTGGTTGTTTACTCCACAAGCTCCTACCTTATGCTTACTCTGCCCTACTAAGTAAAAATGCCGTCTTCTGCTCGTCAAGATCATGGAATTGCAGATATTGTTTTCCATATATTTTAAATGTTAGTTTTCTAACTTCTACATCAAACTTTTAACAGTCTACACTCCTGCAAAGAAGTCTGAATTCAAAACAATAATATCTTATTATTCCCAACACACAATGTCATTTATACCTTAATTTTTTATAATCTATGAATGCGTTAAACAATTAATTTGTTATTGCGACTATTTAATATTAAACGCGAAAAAAAACCGAATACGTTTCGAACTGAAATTTAAATTGAATATTTCAAAAACTGTCATCGATATTCTCATAACTTTAACATATTGTCGTTTTAGCATCTCACACATCTAGCTTCTATGTAAAAATCTATTATAAGTTCATCAAATGTTTCTCTCTCAGCATATTTTTACTCATAACACACAGTTTTCAACCAAATTGTGAGGCCACGGTAGCCTAATGGTCAAGGTAACGGACTCGTAGCTGGCGTTTCATGAGTTCGACCCCAGTACCACTGAAGATCCGCCGCGCGTGTAGGGGGCGATTCTCAAGCGTCGGCCTCTTCACTTGACCGTGGTTTAAAATTACGAGGTCTGTTGCCAAGTGAGTATTAACGTCGCACTGTTCAGCTACACGAGGGCTTTTAGTGATGGACTTCGTAATTTTGAACCATGGTCAAGTGACGAGGGCAACACTTGAGCTGGCCCCCCTTTCCTAGCTACCACACTTCCCCAACGGATAACGTTTGAGCTCTCTACAGATTTAACGTACAAAGGGGGGGGATAATTCGGAAAAGCACGGCTTTACCACTTTCGAACACGTTACTTGAGGAGGTAAAAGTACGTTTGGTGCATTTTTGGTGTGAGTCCCCGGTCTTACGGAAAATTCCGTGTGGTCCGTTTTTGAAGCCTCTCTAGTAGGGCGGGAAAAGACGTGCAAAACGCTTGGAGTGTTAAGGCAAGCTTGAATTTTTATTTCAGTTTACCATTATCTGGTTTTAACTATGTAAATTTACAAAGTAATTCTCATTTTTATAATCGGAATTCAACTGATACACTCATAATAAACACTGATGTGCACAACATAAGCAACAGGTGTTTTTTTTTTTGCCACAACTCCACGGGAGATCATTTGACAGGCATGAAATTTAGAAATGAGAGACACTATTTCGTACTCAAACGATGGAGAAAGCCCAGCGGTGCAAAAGTTAATAGGATGTTTATAGTACGGAATCAAACAAAAAAAGGCTTTAATGAACACAAAATATCGTCACACATGCTTGTCTGTCCAAGAGGAGGAACATCAAGCAGATGTTCCTTAGTACGGGATATTCTCTTACTTCAATGACTGCTTCGCACCGTCTCTGTATACCCAGCACTGGATTGTTACACAATTCTTGTGGTAAGAGTGCTTATTCCTCAATCAGCATCTGTTGCAGCTGTTGGGTGGTAACCAAAGGTTGTAATTGTACCGCAATGCGTCTCCATAAAGCATCTCACTTTTGTTCTATGGGATTAAAATCAGAGAACATAACCATTCGATTTACATCTTCATTTTCCAATAGCTACTGAACATCAGCAGTCCAGTGTGGCGGTACATTTTCATACATGAAAACGAAGTCTGGTCCAATAGCACCTCGATACAGACGCGCTTGGGGAATCTTCACAATAGCGAGAGCCTCTGTTGAAAACGGGGATGGACAAAAACTACAGGATCATCGTAATGGTCTCATTCTGTGATGTTAATGGGATGAAACCGCGTTTCGGCTTCTCTTTAAATCAACTGGCGATGAGAATCTCTTGTGGCAGTGAAACGACTCTCATCCGTAAAGTGGACACGACTCCATTAATGACATGCCCGGCTTTTGACCTCTTTACACCACTTTAAACGGTCCCGCTAATGGTGAACTTTCAAAGGATTGTCTTGCTCAGAACATGGAGCTAACAGGCTACCTTTGTGAAAGCGTCTGCACACGATAAACCGTGACACTTGTCGCTCTGCTGATGTGCGATATATCGGTCATCCTGTGACGAATCTATACGGCATCTTATCACTAATACTCTTAGGCGTCTTTGGGGATTGTAAATTCGCATATATTTCCAACCAGCTCTGAAAGGAGAAAACGGGATATGCAAATGTATTAAGGTATTTAAGGAGAGCGTTGTAAGTTAGCAGATAGAAGGCGATTGAGCCAAGAAAAGTAGTGACGAAGTTAAGAAGGTTCAAGTGGATTGCGTGATTAGAGTCTTACTGTTACTAGTCTGCAAAATACCATTGGAAGGATTGATCTACCTGGAGAGAACTACATTATAGCCAGATGATATTTATAACTTACATTATCTGACCACACGAGTTAATATATAATAAAGTTAGTGTAAAGTTAATGAATGATAGTAATTCAAGTTGCGTATATTTCTCGGTCCTCTTATTCCAGTAAACCCGTTCGATGTTGAGCTTAGTAGTTGATTAATATCCTTTTTTTATTTAAATTAATATTAAAGGTAAATCCCTTTGACGTAGACATATTGTTTAATATTTGTATTTAGAAGGTTGATAATTGATTCAAGTGAATAAATATTATTTTTTATTGTAAAAATGACGTCTGGTAATTCTTTGCCTCTATTCAATCTTAGTGTCCAGGGTGGAACCCAGGGAGGTTCTCACAATCTACTGCAATTGTTTTCCTATAGCTGCAACCACCAGCATTTCTATAACCAGAACCTTTAGTTTAGCAGACTTTCCAAGTTATCGAAAGAACACTTTTGTGTATTCCGAACTCTTCAGCTACGCTGATCAAACTACGGCCCTCCTCCAGCTTTCCGATCATTTATCCACGTGTGAAGTCGTCCATGTTATTTTTTCTAGACATATTTCATGAACGATCTCACTTGTGCTTGCAGTGAATGTCTTGAATTGAGCTTCCATTCTTCCTTTTTCTGTAGTCTTGAGCTGCATGCTTCAAAAGCACGCGTTTTGCGTCCACTCACGTCGTTTATGACGTTTTGTTCCTGATATTTGCATATACCTTTCTTCTCAATTACGTGTTCATTGTAGTAATCGTTATAACTTTTTTTTCTGAAATTTCGTGGTTATCTGCTTAAACTTTACATTGTTGCTAACCAGGGTATACATATATAATTGAGAATATTTTAAAACAGTTGGTGTGTGTAACGATGAATTTCTCAGGATTAAAAAGCATAAATTATTCCATTCGAGGCTTCCTTTCATACACTTATTGAAATTCAAATTTTTGACTTGAAATACGGAGGTTAATTCCATGGATAGTCATCATTTTATTTTATTCTGAATATGTTTTTTTAGGATAAAAGTTTGAACCTGAATGGATTTTAATTTTTTTTAAATAAATATACAATTTTTTTAGAAGACCAATCTCGTAATCCCTTTTCCTGTTGTGAGGTGTATGTTAGGCATATACTGCTATATATTTAATATTTTAATATATTCCTTCGGAGATTTTCCTAAAACAAATCCCTTCTCTGAAGTTTCTTTTGAGTCATTTAAATTTCTCTGACGTTAAGTTGCTGATTTATTTTGATAATTCTAATATCCATGTACAAAAAAGATTATTCAATTTAGAACACTTAATTGATATCTTGTACTTTTTTCAAAAATAAGATTAAAAAGTAGGGAATAATTCCCTTCATAAAACTAATTTCATAAAATGTCAGTTATTTTTATTATAATTTGTTGTATAATATATCTTTGAAAATATGTCTATTTTAATCTGCAATACAAGTGTGTTGGATTTTTTCAGGAACATACTGGTCGGGGGTCATGGTAGTAGCTCACAAGTGTAACTACAACTAATAGAAATATAATTCAGAAAATCACAGAAAGATATTCAAATGTAACATAAGTTAATTTAGGAATCAAAGGTAGAAACATTTTGATGGGCTAGGCCCTTTGGAGACAAAGCAAAAATATGCACGTTACATTTTTGAAGCATTCGACAATTTAACAAAAATTATACCCTTTTTTTGCCATGTTTTTTCATTTTCCATCATGTGTGTTTCGTTTCGCTTGTCTAAATGTACGTTATATATATATATACTGTTTCACATCATGCGTTGGTGATGATGAAATATGCAAATCCTTAGCATTATAGCCCAGACGCCGATCATGGGCAACCGTAACGCCGACCGAAATCGCTATATAAGGAGAAAACAGATTGGCGATTTGAAGTAGCACAATTATGTTTTCGTGCGCTTTTATGCGCAAGTTTTTCACCTATACCTCGTGGAAGACATCGAGCAACTTTTGACCAATTTTCTGAGTCCAACCGATGAAGCCTATAGGGATATCAGGCAGCGCGTTGAATAAAATCACGCAACTATGTGATGCAGATCTGTCATCGCTGGATGCAGGAGGAAAGTACGGATGGACGGAGCCACCTAGTTGTACCTTTGCCTGTGATCCCAGGCGATTTGGGCTCATGGCAGTGATGAACAGCGCAGCTATATCACGAACCATAGCGCAACTGATTCAGTCTGTTACACATCGTTTAGTGTCCTCTCGTACCATTCGACGCCGTTTTCAGGACAGCAGAATGTCCACAAGGCGTCCATTGCTACTTTTACCCTTGCCTTTAAAACACAGACGTTTGTGCCTCCAATGGTGCAATGAACGGTGGACATAGACAACGGAATGGAACGACATAGTGTTTACTGACGTATCCTGATATTGCTTGCAAATTTACGATGGTCTCATTCGAGTTTGGAGACAAAGTGGGGAGAAGCTGCTGAACTGTTGCTTTATGCAACTCCAAACTGATCCTGCACCAGGTATCATTTTTTGGAGTGGTATTAGATTTTGCTGCCGTACCCCTCTAGTACATTGACATCTCTGAGGGGATGGAGCCCGTGATCCTCTCATAAATTCAGCGCCTGCTATTAGCCAACGGGATAACGCACTATTCAAGAGATCTTTACCCATCAGATTGAATTGCTTTGTCTCCCAATCCATCACCAATGGAAAACGCGTGGTCTATACTCGCGCAATGACTGGCCCGGAATCGGGTATAGAGTCAAAGCCTCTTTGATTCTATACTGAAGTGTGTGGCAGCGGTTATAGCCAACAATTGGTGGCTACACTAACTATTGATTTTGTCTTGATCCTTTCGTCATAACAAGTTCTACTTTTAATTGTTTGTTCTTTGTACCACATGTTATCTGCCAAATAAATTTTACTGCGATATGTCTGGTCCTTTTTGGCGTTGCGTTTTGTACGGTCAGCAGTATATACATATATAGTTAATAATGCACTACTAAAGAGAAAGAAATCAATGGAATACTAAAGAAATGAAACCTAAAAAACGGATTGCGGAATTTAAAAAATACATGAATTTAGGGATGCTGCAGTGCAGTATTATAAATATTGTTGACTGAAGACAGCTCTTATACACAAAATGATTTATATATATTTTAAGTAATAACTCGAACTTACGCGATAGGTGGGACTGAGATACAGCTATGTAATTAGGGGTATAATTTCGCGTATAAATACATAGCAATAACTTTTTGGTAAGGCTTCAGATGAAAGAAAATAATAATTTATAGAAAAAAAAAATGTTTAATAAAATCTTAGATAACACAAACACAAAATCACAAGCTTAAGTTAATTTGATGTAGAAGGTTTTCATAAAGCCTAACAAAGTAGTCTCTCTGCTGAGTTAAATATGTTATTTCTCTCGAAAGATTTCCTTGTAGCCTTCTAATATATTCTTTTTATTCCTTCTTTTGTTGAAAAAATATGCTCTTCGTTAGTCTACATTTTCTAAAACTTTGTAACCCTTTTTCAATTAAACTGAGGCTTTCTGTGATTTCCCAATCGTCATTCGAACTTTTTCTTAGGTCTAAAGACTCAAGTTCTTCTAAGTCTTGCTCTTGCTCATTCATTTCTATGAGCTCATCAATTATCAGGAGCTGATAATTGATGAGAAATCAAACAGACCTTGAACGAGATCATAATCAATTTTTAAACTTATTTGCCTCGCAAGATTCACAACTTTTCCAATCAAATTACCAATTTTATCAGAATCTGGCACTAATTCCACCTGAGTTTCAGTGATGGAAAAAGAAAAAGATGAATCGTGCTACGAGATTTAAAAAAATCGCGTTAAGTAGGGATATATATATATATATATATATATATATATATATATATATATATATATATGTCAGGTTTGAAAAGTTTAGGTTCAAAATTAAGGAAGTAATAAATGAAAATAGAGCGAACTCTTTACAATCGCGTAAGGATTTATGAGTAAACAAGCCTGTTAAAAGGTGCAACGAGCGCGTTGACGAAGGCGAACGCATACTAGAAAGGACTTGGCTGGTGTCTCATCGCTGAGAGGTTGTTTTTTATACCACCCGATTGCGCGGCAAAAGGTCCGCCATGTTAGATTATATATGATGAAAGCGTAATAAAGGAATATTGTAAAGATGATGCCCTCCTCATTTTACCAGCAGGCCTGGGGCCTGTCAAGAGCCGACAGGATAAATAAAAGAACTGCAAAATACGCGAGGAAACCAATGGAATGAACTTCAAAGAATATTTTTTTTCGAACGAGCGACTGCATTGAAAACGATACTACCATGGAGGACGACTCTTTCCGGCAGGAGTCACCGGTCAAAACATCCAAAGAACCCTTCTTTTTTCCTGAATTTGATCTTAATAAGTTTAGTAGTTTTAAAAGTTTTCTGGACTGTTTTGATCAACAATGTTTGGAATATCAAAAAGACGAGCAATGGAAGAAGCAAAATATTCCTAGATATCTCACGGGAGTCTATTTAAAATTTTGGTATGAAAACCAATTATTTGAAAAGTCTTACCAAGAAAGCAAATAATTATTAATGACGGTGTTCGATGCGACGAAACAAGAGGATATTCGAAAATTTCAAAAGCTAAGATTAAACGACACTAAAGAATTAATTTCCTTTTTTACGGAAAAACTTTCGTTGGGGAAGAAACTAAATTATGATGACAGTTCCATTGTGGAACATATGACATTATCGAGTCCCATGCAATATCAAAAGTTCCTAGTTATCAAGAAGATTTCGACACCCTGCGAATGGATCTCAACCATGCGACAATTAATCGCAGTAACACCGGACAGCGCAGACCGAAAACCGGTGGAGACTGGAAGTTATACCCGATGGAATCACGCATACGGTAGTGTACACAGAGGAACTGATCCACGGTACCGATTCTAATCAAGAGGAAATCATGGTCAGCCACATCAATCGCACATGATGAGAGTCAGTGGGAGGCAACAGTTTAACAGTCAACCTAGGCAGTTTGTACAACAGAATCGACATTTTCACTCGCCCAGAAATGACGAAAATAACCAGAGGCAAGGATGACAACTAATTATTGATTCAATGGTATGTTCCAAGCACTTTTGTACTCTAATTGACACAGGAAGCAATGTGTCATTAATTCCAATAAATTTATCTAAACAATTAAAAAACATTAAAATTATAAAAAATAGTAATGTAAAAATAAATCAAACTTGTGGGACTATTCAACCCAAAGGTATAATTAAAGTTTATATGAATATTGGATGTATATCTAAGCAAATAGATTTGTTTGTAATTGATACTAAATTGCCTTATATTATTTTAGGACTTGAATATTTGCATTTATTTAAGCTTGACATTAGTATTCGTAACATGTGTATTTTTCAATGTGGTAAAAATTTAAGTAATATTAAATTTGTAAATAAGTGCGTTGGTGAGTTGAGAACATATCATGGGACATATTGTAAAACTCTTAATAATGATCAAAATATGAACTACTATAATGCAAATAATGAAGATAATATTAACGTTAAGAATAATATAGGTTTAGATCAAGTACCAGACAGCCCTGAAGCTGATCTGAAAAGATTGTTTAACCCAGCCATGGTTGTTGAGGACACAGTACCAAAACAGACTAGTGAGCAATGGGGAGATTTAACCCAACTTCTTGACAAATTTTAAACCATATTTTCACAAAATAAGTATGATGTAGGTTGTATCAATTTAGAGCCACAAAGAATTCATTTAATTTCAGACCTTCCTATAAGTTTACGCCCTTATAGAAACAGTCAACAAGAATCTAAAGAAATACAAACACAGATAGAAGAATTGTTAAAAGCAGGTTTTATTAGACCCTCCCATAGCCCATATGCTGCCCCTGTAACTTTAGCATACAAAAAGGATGAAGGAAAAGATCAAGATTATGTATCGATTATAGAAAACTAAATGAAATCACACGAAAAGATTCCACCCCTGTACCTCTGATAGACTTTGTAATTGATAATTTAACTCATGCTAAATTTTTCTCTACGCTCGACTTAACAAGTGGTTATTGGCACATTAAAATTCATGAAAAAGACGCAGAGAAACTGGCTTTCACAACTAATTTTGACTCTATGAATGGTTAAGACTTCCATTTGACTGGAAAAATTCCCCAGCTGTTTTCCAAAGAACTATAAGACAAATTTTACAAAAATATCGGTTAACTTTTGCTTTAAACTATTTTGATGATATAATAATTTTCTCACAATCTTGGGAAGAGCATTTAACTCATTTAGATACAATATTTCAAATTTGTAAAAAAGAAAACATTATAAACTTAAAAAATCAAAATGTCAGTTTGCACAGGAAAAAATAAAATTTTTAGGATATGAAATAACACAAGGTCATTATTCTCCAAGTAATCCAAATATTGAGACAATAAGAAAATTAGCACCACCTAAAGATGTGAAAGAACTCCAAAGATTTCTTGGTTCCATCAATGTTTATCAAAAATTTATTAAAGATTATGCAAAACTTAGAGTACCATTAAATAAATTACTTAAAAGATGCAATTTGGAATTGGTCACATGAATGTCAAGAAGCTTATCAAAAGTTAAAGAATTGTTTAATATCAAAACCTATACTTAAATTATACAACTCACAATATCCATGTCATGTGTTTTGTGATGCAAGCCAGATTCAATAGGCGTAGTCTTGAAACAACAACACCCAGATGGAACACTTTACCCCATAGCTTATCACTCGAGACAATTACTTAAACATGAAAAAATTATACAATTTCAGAAAAAGAGTGTTTAGCAATTATAGATGCCTTAGATAAATTCCACTGTTACCTACATGGATCCAAATTCACAATACATACTGATCATGCTGCTTAACAATGGCTTAAAAGTGTAAAACATTTAACTGGACGTTTATTTCGGTGGAGTTTAAAACTTTCTCAGTATGAATATTCGATAGTTTATATAAAAGGAAAATTAAATGTTGAAGCAGACATGTTGTCGAGGAACCCTGTATGCCATTATATATCACCCATTTGTCATTTTTTAAATACTGATGAAATTATTAAATACCAAAATTCAGAGAACATTAATGATCCAAAATATATAAAAAATTAATGATGTATTAACAGTTAAGAAAAGAATTTAATTAAAATTGTAGTACCGTTATCTTTGAGAGAAAAATTAATTACAACTGCACATGAACAATTTGGTCACCCAGGTGTAAAAAAAAAAAAAAGATGTTAAAATTAATTTCTCCAATTTACTACTGGAAAGACATTATATTAGACATTTCAAATTTTGTTAAATGTTGTGAAACATGTCAAATGAATAAAAAGTCTACACAAAAAAGTATGGATTATTGGAAGAAGTTCCTGTAGCAGAAGAACCATTTGAAATGATTTCACTAGACACTGTAGGAGGATTTAATTATCATAATTCACAAAAAGAAATACCTGCATATTGTTCTGGATCATGCTACCAGATATGCTTGGACATTTCCATCCAAAAGTGTCACTTGAAACTTATACAAATTGCTTAAAACAAATTTTTTTCAATTCAATGCCCAAACAACTTTTAAGTGATAGAAATGCTGCATTCACTTCATCTAAATTTAAGAAATTCTTAAAACATCATAATATTAGACAATTACTAACTTCAGCAAATAGACCACAATGCAATGGAAAGAATGAAAGAGTTAATCAGACATTAGTAGCAAAATTAAGATGTAAAGTTAATTCAACTACAAAAACTCCTTGGACAAAATTATTAGAACAAGTTACATTTGAATACAATAACTCGCCACATGATGTTACTGGCTTTCCACCTGCATATTTAATGTTTGGAACTTAGCCATATGATTCGCCATTACCTAATCAAGTAAAATTAAACTATCCACCTATACAACAAGCTAGACAAATTGCAGTAAACAGAACAATTAAGCATCATAAGATAAATAAACAAAGGTATGATAAACATTATGTTGATGCAAAATTTAAAGTTGGAGATTTAGTCTTATATCAAAATTTCTCATACCCTAATTCAAGTAAACTTCAATCTCCTTATAATGGTCCTTTTAAAGTTGTCAGAAAACTCTCAAATGTTACTTATGAAATAGATAAATCAAATCAATATACAGGAAAATTAACAGATATTGTTCATTCTACAAGATTAAAACCATTTCATTCAAAATCCAATTTCCAATTATGCTAAATTCTTATTTATATTTGTTATAGAGTTTGTTTTCTCAAACATTGGGGGGCAAAGAAGTGCATTGTAATTTAAAAAAGAAGTGCATTGTTATTTTAAAAAAAAAAATAATAATAAAAGTTGTGTTTAAAAATTGAATTTAAGACTTGTTTACATTATGAAAATCAAAATTTAATGTAATTGAATTTGTATTGTATCTTTATTCATAATGAACACATTATTGAAGACTATTTTAAAAAAAAAATAACTGAATTATGGACTGTATGAAAACATTGTGATGAGGTCTTTTTACGATACATTGTGTTATAATAATTTCATTGTGATTATTTGTGATAAGTATATTCTGAAAGTTAAAATATAGTATGTGATGTTATGAAGATTTTATTATGGTTGTATGTTTTTGAAATGAGTTGATTGAGTAGAGATTCTAATAATAAACAAAAGAACTGTGAGATAAACAATAATTGGATGATGAACATTGAACTAGGATTTTTCCAAGACAGGACTGTGTGAAACATTACATTACATTGATTGAACTTTTACCTGTACTTGATATATCTGAAATACCCTTATTTTTCTTTGCATTTTATATTTCTAGTGATATTTTGATATAATGTTGATGTGTTTATTTTGATAAATTTCTGTGTTATAGTTATGTAATCTTTCTTTTTTGGGAGCTCCTAAACTCATTTTGCTGTTACTTATGTTATATCTATTCTTTGTATGTATTTACTTTACCATTATTCCTAAAATCATGTTATTTACTCTATACCTATTCTTCTATGTATTTATGTACTTATTATTCCAACATTCAATACCATTTTGAAGTACTTGTAACTTTCAACATTTATCACTTTATTAACATTGTTTACTATTGGTGCACATTTAGTGAGAATTTCACTTGATCTTATGTTATGTTGTTTAGCACTCCTATATTTTTGAATGTCTAATGTGAATTATTTTATCTTATGTTGTTTTTCTTAACCTCATTATTATTATAGTCATAGTGGAAGTATTAGATGTGTGATATTTTTCAGAAAACAATTCTATGTAACACAAAAAGTTTTATACCAAATTTTTGATACTTTGTTATTCATTATTGCTATTTTTTTGTACATGTTAGGATTCACCAGCCCACTCTTTTTACACAATTATTATATCTTCTAGATTTTTATTTCATTTGGGGAATTTGATATAATTGAAATATAAATTTTTTTTTCCTGGGGACTTGCCAGTCAGAATTGGCCAATCTGGCTGTGCCAGACTTCAGCGGAGGGGGGAAAATTTGTCAGGTTTGAAAAGTTTAGGTTCAAAATTAAGGAAGTAATAAATGAAAATAGAGCGAACTCTTTACCAACGCGTAAGGATTTATGAGTAAACAAGCCTGTTAAAAGGTGCAACGAGCGCTGACATAAGTTCAGCCGCTTCCTACATGCTAGCAGGATACAGCCCACAGTCGTTCCACATATATTTTTCGGATATGGGATGGAGGCTCGCTTCGCGAGCCATATGCCCAGAAAATGTCACCGTAGACGAAGGCGAACGCATACTAGAAAGGACTTGGCTGGTGTCTCCTCGCTGAGAGGTTGTTTTTTATACCACCCGATTGCGCGGCAAAAGGTCCGCCATGTTAGATTATATATGATGAAAGCGTAATAAAGGAATATTGTAAAGA
>BMAU01006396.1:0-154685 GCA_019973935.1 Trichonephila clavipes | reverse complement strand
AGTATCCTATTGGTAGATATATATATATTAAAGTCGTCGGGACAATAAATCAAGACTAGGAATTGGTTACGTAATTTATTTTCAGGCCGTTTGTGACCTTCGAATAAATCCCGTTTTCTTTTTGGAGGAGATTGTGACGAATCTGTACGGAACCTTTCCACTAATCTTCTTAGGCATCTTTCTGGGGAATATAAATTCGCGTTTTTTTCCAATCAAATCCAAAAAGATGTACGGGATATTTAAATTAGATAAGGTATTTAAGTCGAGAGTTACGAGATAGCAAGAGAGATGATGGTAGGCTTTTGGGCCAGTATCTTTAAACGTATTACTAGAAGATTCAAGGAGATTAGATTCATGAAGACGTCGAGCTGCGAGACGTACCAGAAAGCTGATATAAGCCAGCGGTAAATATAATTCACGTACGCTTAAAAAAAGCGTAAGTTTAAGCGACTTAGTTAAAGTTAATGAAAGTTAGGAATTCGAATACGTGTATTTCTCGGATCTCCTATTTCGGTAAACCTTACTTGAGTTTGAGCTAGATTATTAATTAATTGCATTCTTAGTAATTTAATTTAATATAAAAGCAAATCCCTTTAACAGACGTAACATTATCTTATTATATGTTATCAGAGATTTTTTTGAGAAAAGTATAATAATAAATAAATATTATTATTATTCAAAATGGCTCTTAGTGGTTCTTTGCCTCAAATTAATCTTGGCGTTCGAGGTGTGACCTAGGGGGGTCATCACAAATATCTAAGGTGAGCAACCCTACTTTAGGTAGATTTGTACTACTTTTTCGTAAACCGAACTCCTTTTAAAATTCGTGCAGCCAAAATACACCTTTTGTTCACTTAAAAATTTATATAAACTATAACGATTAATTTTAATTTATGCAACTTGTGAAATATATGTTCATATTTAACCATTTCTATCTAAACAGTTTACATAAAAACGTTTTGACTCCCGCATTCATTAGGGAATTGTATAAGATTCCAGCATTAAGTTTTATTTTTCATAGAATAGGGTCGAGTGGTAGTGTATCTACTTCCACACCACAGGTCCGGGTTCTATTAACGGGCTGCGCAAGTTCGACTCTTCCTTTTATCCCCACTGCAGTGGGTCGGAAAATGAGTACCAATCTTGCTTGGGGCCTTAAGCACTGGAGGTCTCACTTCAGAGAGAACATCTAATCGGGACATCCGCTAATGCACCTCATTGCCCAATGTTCACGTATACTGGGATGGGCATGTTAGGCCTTGGCCCTCATGTATATTTGTTCCTTTAATATAGTTGTGCCACTGAGTTTGAGTTTTAAGTTTGAGGATTGCCTCACTTTGGGGATACCCTTTAAATAAACATTTATTTCCAATCATTTGCAAATTAAACATTTTTCTTTCAATTACGTTTATTTCAAAAGTAGCTTTGATTTTTCAAATGTGTTTGCTTAATAACGTATATTTGTGCATTATATTAAAATTTTGATCTGTCCAATTTTTTTTTTCTTCTAAAAGTTTTTAGGATTTTAGCCGTACAATCCATGTACGTTTTATAATAGTATATTTAAAAATGATAAAGACATTTTTATAACTGTGTGAGCTTGCATGCCTTGTCTATAAATATAAAAAAATTGTTTTCAGCTACAGTTTTTAAATTGTACTGAAATAAGTGGAGGAATAGGATTTTTACATATTATGAATATTTTTGACTGCAGTAAGGTATATTTATATTTTAAGTTTCTTTACAATTTGAATAGAAATTGTAAGCAACATTGCGAATCGTTTGATATTGAATAAAAACTCATGGGCTGTTTAACAGTGAAGTATTTTATTTTGATACCAGCACACACTAAAATAAGGATTATTTCTAGTTACATGATCAGCTTCAGTGACATTTAAATTTTCAAAAATACTCTATAAGTACGAAAACATTCTTTCAAAACCATACACCACATATCTTACTATGTCTTCCCCATAGCGGACAATATTTGTTTATACTCAAAAAATTTAGTACAAGATACATTTCAAAATATTAAAATTGTTTTTAAAATTTGGTATGGATACATTGTGGAACTGTCGGTTAACTTCACTGAAAAAAATTGTTTTAAGTGTACTGTTTTGAAAGACAAAATTAATTGGGGAGAACTTTTTCTCACAATAGAATTTGTAATGATTGAATTGTGGGAAAATGTAGTTATATATTGATGACAATTTTCCTTGTAATAAAAGAAACAGAAAGATAAAAAATTACACTTGAGTAGAAAATGGTTAGAAATACTGTCACGCGCATTTAAAGAAGTATATACCCCATTAAAATTAAAAATTATTGACTGAATGTGTGTTATGTCCATTACAAATGCCGATGTAGAGAAGATATTTTTATTTAATACAAGAAGTTCAAAAAAGAGAGCATTAGGAATGAAAATTTAGATTTTTTCCGAAAAATATTCATTTAACATAAAAATATAATCTATATGATTTAAATTTAAATGTTTTTATGCTATTTTAAATTAATTGAACAGAGAGAAAGATCGGTTTTATATCATAAATATAATCATCGTATGTACAATTTATTCTCTTATTGTTTAGAAAAAGAGATAGGGCCTTTACTCTTTTTACCTCATTATCTTTTTTAAAAACAGGAAAGTGAGGGCGTTTTCTTACTCTCATATTCAAAAATGAATACAGGATGCTTGTTTCTGGTTCAAATCGCAATACTAAAATATTTTTTTTCAACTTTTTTTTTAATTTTTAAAAATGGCAGAAAAATAAATTTTGTTTGATGAAAATATAATTACTTTTCGATTTCTAACACGCCATTTATTTCATTTTTTCGCCGTCCATCTTGTATTTATTTTAATGTGACTGAACACACATATCGTGAAAAAAAGCTTTCGAAATGATTTTTCAGGAGGAAGCAAAACACCCGGAGTGTTAACATTGATTCCGCAACCATACATAAAATTATTCATGAAGAAATACATATAAAAAAGTGTGTGTGCTTATGACCACACGATAGAAGTGATAACTTTTAAATTCTGTAATTTTATTTCAGCTACCTATAAAATTATTTATTCATATGTCTGTACTCATAAAGTACTATTTTTGTGCGAAATATACAATCATATTTGGGAATTAATTGTATTTGAAGAAGGAAACAATAGGTTTATGGTAACTGAGAAATAGGTTATAAATACTTTAGATTCAAAATTTTATTTAAATATCTATAAAAGAAACTCAGTCAAGCGTTGTTCAATACTTCCTGGTGCTTTATTTGGATCATTTGACATAATTAAATTGAATTTTGATTTTGAAAAATCAACTCAAGGTTTTGATTGTCTTTTGAAATATCTACTTTAAAATTCCCACTTAAAATCATTGGCAATTTGTTCAGAAGACCCGATTGGACTTTGTGAATTTTGGTTGTAATTTAACAATATTCAATTCTATCCATGAATTAAATTAAGCAAATGGATAGTAAGACAGGTAATTGATTGGGAAGAGAGGAATCTAGGTCAAAACCTTTGAAAAGGGTTTTAATCAGAAGATTTATATCACATATAATCTCTGACTTATACTAGCTCTTTTGTCATTGTATAGCAGTTTTGTACAAATATATCCGGTGCTGCTGCAGGGAAAGTCTTCTTAATTATATTTTGTTTTCTTGTACTTAAATTATTTAATGTAACTTTTTCTTAATACATGTATAATTAATTATTTTTATTTTAAATTTTTAATTGTTTTAATTTTCTTTTTAGTCTCAAAGTATATATTTAAGTAATGTGATTAACAGATTTATTTGTTCATTGCTATTTTGATTCGCCTACAAAAACAGATTCTTATTCTGCAATCCACTGCAATATTGCTAATGATAATTATACTATTTACTTAGTTCTATAAAAAGTTGTCATTTTTCTTCATTTTGTTTAATTTTAGTGTGGGATTTCTCTCTCTTTCTCTGAGCCTCTTTTTTTTAAAAAAATTACATGTTTCATATTTTCATGCTTCAACTATGATTAGAAAGAATCCCGCACACATTTTTGTAGAAAGAGGTGGTGGTGGGAGGAGCTCCTTATACCAGGGATGGCGAATCAATGGCACACGACACAATTATTTGGGCATGTCTCCAATCAAAACGATTAGCATTTTAGTTCAAAATAACTAAGTTCACTATGAAGTATTAGGAATAAACGCGACTGATCAATCACGTTTTTACATTTTACAGACATATGCCAACATTTCAAAGAATCGAATGTAAAATCTCAAGACAAGAATATTATCTTCAAGAGGGATCTCAAAGCTTTTGACGCTAAAAATTGCATATTTTCATAAACGATATTATTACATAAAACTACTTGTACTTCCCGAATTTTGAAAAAATCAGACGTAGAAAAAGTTATTCAAGAACTTATTTCCATAATTATTAGGTACCTTGATGTGACTTGAACCTTGTACTTGTCCCAACTCGATTAGAAGAAATTGAAGAATTACGCTCGTATTCACCGTTAACCTGACCCAGCGATGAAACCTGGAGTTAAGTAACCGGCAGTCAACCCCAGGTTAGAACTCCAATTCACAGCTCGTTTTCGACCTCCAGTTAATTGACTCTGAGTTTCTTAACTTGGATTTACTGGTCGATTCCCATTGGTCGAAATAAACCCCGTGACTTCCGGCTGGAGCTACAATTTCTGTCTTCGCGTCTTGCCAGCTTGTTTTTAACCTCGTGTATCGCTATCTGTTTAAAATGAATGCCAACAGAATTTATTTTACGCAGTAAGAAAAAGAGTTGGTGTTGGCTTTGATGAAGCCGCACTTACATATAATAGAATTTTCTGACTTTTCTGGTTTCCAGTTTTTCTAAAAAATCTAATTGAGTAACAGTGGAAACTTTCTGAATGGTATTCATCGTAAACTAAAAATCTATCCAAACTCAAACTACTTCAAAACTTGCACGAAAACGTAAACACTCGAAAAATTGCTTACTGCGCATGTGCGGTTTAAACTAACCCGGATGTGACCCTGGGTAAGGATTTTTTAACTGGAACCGGAGTTAAGTTATTAACTTGCGATGGTGAATAACGTTTTCGGCGAAACCCCGGTTTCCTTCCTCTAACCGGCGGTCAGGTTAGCGGTGAATATGGGCGTTAGAAATGCAACAGTGCTTGATTTCCAGTCTAGTACAATATGAATTCAAAAATTTATTAAAACAAGAAAAATGTTGGAATTGGTTGGAACAGAAAGTTAACAAGCAATATAAGTAAAAATGTCAGTAACAAAATTTTTGGAAACATGGATTTGGATTCCAGATACATTTAACTGTTTGAAGAAGCTGGCTCATGCTATTTTAACCCTATTTTCATCTACCTATATATCCGAGAGTCATTATTTTCAGAGATGAATAACATTTTAGAATCACTTAGAAAACCATTTGGCAGATGACTCTAATTCAGCGTGTGTTCTGCTAAACGTAACATCTTACAATCCTAATGTAAGTTATTTGTCATGCGTTCGGCAACAACAGAAGTCACACTAACGTTACTTTAATTTGTATTACACGTATATCTTAAGAATTTACTGCCATACAGTGCAAAATGTATTTTTAATAGTAAATAAAGAGTTTTGAGTTGTCAGTATTTAATTTTTTTTCTTTTTTTCCCAAAAATCACAAGTCAAAATTATTTGACGGCACGTCTATACCCCATTAGAAACTTTTTTAGAAAAAATAGCACGTTGATCCAAAAAAGTTCGCCAGAATCTAGGAACTTTACTTTTATGGCCTATTGGTAGGGAGACAAACTACCGCTTTCAGAGTGGCGGGGGAGGGGAAACGTCCCTCCTTTTCTTTTTAGCACGAATGACCTTGTACGAGCATGATTTCCGACTCGAGACGAAAAAGTCGAAGAAGCGTTACATACCAGAGCGTGACGTTTTTATTCAAGTTCATTCGCCAGCAAATCGCGCCAATAGAAGTTATCACTTGAAAAAGTAGTTTGCTTTTCGGTTCGCCACAATCTAACTGAGCACCAGAAAACGGAGCATGTTAGTTCAGTAAAGAGATCCTTAAATTGCTAAATGATGAGGGACACTGTATCATTTTAAAAATTTTAACGGGTAATGAAACGGACATACCGTTTTTTGACGTCACATCACGTTAAAAAAACAAAGTAAATGTCTTTGAAGATGATCATACGACAATAATGGCGAAAAGACAACGAGGAAGGAAAAGGTAATGTATTTCATTTTCTTCACAAGTACGGGATTGGTCAAAATCCTCAAGATGGAAGGAAATAAGACAGTAACAGCAAACTAGTATACCACTAAATGTCTTCCGGAAATTCCCCAAGATGTGGATGTTAGGAGACTAATTTTTTTTAATATTTATTTTATGTATGGTTGTGGATTCACCCACAACCATACAGCTGGATTAACACAATTGAGTTTCTTAAACAAAAACAAATTAGAGTGATAGAACATCCATCTTATTCTTCGTATTTAGCTATGTGTGACTTTAGGTTATTTTTTAATCTAAAAAATAACTTGCATGGACATCGCGTCGTTTATATTCAGAAGAAACGATTGATGTGGCTATAAATGTATTTTTTTCCATCAATTCTAAGAAAAGAATGGTTTGAGGCATTTAATCTGTAGAAAATTCGTCTTCAAAAGTGCATTGATACTGAAAGAGACTACTTTGAACAGTCGTAGAATTTTATATAAGCATAACTTTAAAAACCTAGGCGTATCTCAAAAATTTTAAGATTATCCTCGTTTATAAGTTTTTAAAACAGTGAGCTCTTTTAATTCTATAGAAACTATCATAATATATATATATTCTCTTTTTGGGTATAGATTATTTAAAAATATAAATTTGCATACTAAATCCGAGAAACATGATTAAAGTTATGGATGGGACGAGAAACAATTAAAGAATGCTTTGCCATATACGGTAATTATTCAAATATTTCGTAGAATTTAATTCTTCATCAATGAATGTTGCCAATTTCGTATGCATTCGAAATGAAGGAGTAAGAGGGCTAGCGCTTCGTGCTGAATTTTATAATACAGTTATTTGTTGCTGCCCAGTGAGAACAAATCTTTCCTTGGATGCTCATTTAGTGGGCCTCGATGTTATTTTAGTTCAACAAAGTCTGTAAATTCTCTGTTAGGTTTTTTTTGTATTGTTTAAGCCATAAATGGGAGGTGGGGGCTATGAATCTGAAGGGAAAGACTTTTGACTCTTTTCGTGCTTGTCTATTTAATCAAAATGGAGTTCGAGGGTACTGATAAGTACCACTAATTTTAAAGTTACATAGAATAACCATTTTTACAAATACTCGGACGATACTTAGCAGAAATATTTTTAAATACACTCTTCTAAGATATATGGTGGCACGGGTTCTATGATGAGTATTTAGCGGGAAAGGTGAATAGTTTTAGAGCAGAAATTGCAGTTCTAGCTGACGGCGTTTTCAGGGAATTGCGAAGATTGCCATTTTTGTTCCGAAAAAATAGTTAATGTCAAAAGATAAGTGTCTTATTTTTTTTGTATGTTAATGAAGACCTTAGAAAACGATTTGAATCTTTATTTTAAGGAAACTCTGTATATAATTAATTTTACAGTTGAACATATTTAATTAATTAATTAAGGCTAATGGATTAAATTTCCCAAAGTTGAGTATTTTATTTATGTATATCCCTTAATTTTCGATGTTGTGATTCAAAAAAAAAAATAATGCATAAAACAAACTGCAGTAAATCATAATATGATAGATAAAGGGTTAAATATTTTGATTAAATAGAAAAAAAATATTTTAACTGTACATACATAGCCAATCAAATTTCAGCATCATAAATGACTAAACGTCTATAAAATTCAAATTTCTAGGGCGTGATATAATACATAAAATACAAAAGAAAACAATAAAAAATAACAGCCCATTTCGACTTGCAAATCACAAAAAAATATATATGTTGAGAAGTCGCTATTTTTTGCAATGATTACTGTCACGGCAAATTTTGAAGAGAATGGGAGTAAAGTTCTATGACACTTCAAACCTTGACGAATTAAACAGGGCAAAATGAAGATCAGATATGGTACTGAATATTACAAGATACATGCTATTCCTAGTCCCGATATCTCCAAATATTAAACAATCATTATGGTCTTGTAAGAAAAATCACGATTCGTCTTCAACGACTAAGCCTTTTCATACGTTTGCCAATGTCCAGCAGGGAAAGTATCATTTTGACCACAGCATTTCGTAGTATAGTTAAGAGTAAATGCAATAAATAATTTGTAGCAGTTTTTGTAAGAATACACAAAGATGTGCCTCTTTTATGTATTCAATCGTAAAAACACTAGATTGGGGTAGTCGGAGGAAGTACAAAGGATGTTCGATAATACCAAGACCCAATTAACATCAGCCCCAATTTTAAGGCCGTCAGATTTTTCAACTAATTTTCAATTGCTTACAAATATAAATTCCGTTCGAGGAGGTGTGTGTGAGAGAGGTCCTCACCTCTCTCTGTTGAGCACCCAGATATTTAGTAGGTAGGGAAGAAACACTAGCCATTATCCAATCACTATATTTGTTGATCATACAAAATAACAACACAATTTCAATTAATAGCAGAAAGAGAATTTCTCGGTGCTAACCGCGAAAGCGGAACAACGACGAAATAAACGAATGATTAGGTGAAAATCAAACTCGATGCTTACTTTATATAGGATCTAATCTATTATCCGATTTAATCTAATATTAATTTAATCCCAGTGATCAATTGTCACTTTAAATCTTTCTCCTAATAACTATTTAATCACAATAATTCAATAATGATACCTGTCAGTAACAATCTCACCTAGCTTCTGGTTTACATCCACTCCTACACTCTATCTAGCTAAAACACCTATGACTTGACTATGTATAGTAAAATTAATTTACTCATCACGATTTCTTCTTCAGAAGGGTTGGTTGTGATTTACACAAATTGGTAGCCCAAAGATTTCCCCAAGAAGGTTAGAGGATGGTACGCGAATAGATCCATCATAGAGGTTTTGCATTAATACAGAATAAAAATAACACTTCGGTATAATATGCATCACGGTCTATGTTACTATGTAATTATGTTAATATTGTAAAAAAAGTGTTTTGCAGTCGTGTGGGTTTTGCCAAACTGGTTTCACAATATAGTCGATAAAGGCAATTGAGCGAATGGTAAAAATACGACAGGTGCAGTGATTTATTGAATTACAAAATTGGTTTACTGTAACATCGAGTAGGAGTACATGTCTAGTTCATGGAATTTGGTGGCAGATGCATTGTACAGAATAGAGAGATGATGTTGCTATTCCATTTATTTATTTTGCAAATGTTTTGTCTTCCAAAGGACAGGTTATATAAAAACAGAAGAACGATCCATAAATGGCCCACACCCTTAGCCATTGGGCGGGAATATATAATGAATTGCTTAAGACTTTGTGAAGTTTAGAGTCCCAAGATTTTAAAATTTCAAATGCAATATTTGTACACTAAAATAATCAGATAAGATACATTTGTTAAAACCTCAAAATTTTGCAGGAATTTATGTAAGTCAAAACAGAGTACTGTTCAATAATGCTAAGTAAGAGTTACCGGGCAGCAAATCGGTCACCAAATGTCCACAAGTCACCGAGTTTGATAACAAAACTAGAAACTTTGACAAAAATTTGGAGAAGTCTAGGAGGAATTTTTCAACTTTAAGAAGTTCCCACTAAAGTCTATTTCATAGATAAAACTGTAAGACATTCGCCGGTGGGGGATGCCCTACTCCTACGCTTTCCTCGTGACCTATAGGTGTGGGAGTGAATGAAGAACTATATGCCATAATCTTAATATCTCTTTATTAAGATTTTAACTTAAACACTATTCAATGATAATATTTATATTTTAACCTAGCGGATCTGAGGTGAAGAAACACACAATACGTATTACCGAATAAGTGCGACCCTGATCACTATATTTAACTTTACCACCTTACCATAATCTCAGTATATACACAGTTCCTAGTAGTTATATATATATATATATATATATATATATATATATATATATATATATATATATATATATAATAGAACGGTCCTACCTCTATATCTTAGGTAGCAGCAACACACTCGAATCTTAAATGATTTTTCTGTATCTCGCATGGAAAGGTATATACCTTGAATTGAACGCACTGGCACGAATAGCCGAACTCTTGAATGTCAGATAACTTCTCACTTTTAACTTTAACACTCCTAACCACAGACTAGCATAATCACTTCCCAAAGCCCACCTCGCTTACGCTAAACTTCTGTTATTCAAAAGGCTCTTAATTTGCGTAATCACGCTTTGCTTCTGGATTTGGTTGGAAAGTATTTGTATTTTCGGCTCCAAAGAAGCCAAGAGGATTTTTAGTAGAAAGCGTAATGAGCCCGTCACAAAGTGACTACAACATAAAGAGATGATTTTTCTCAAAATAAAAACAACGTAATAGTCATTGTCATATTTTAACTGCTATTATCTTTTAATAAAAAATTTAGTTGACATGCAGCCATTAATTTTATATTCATTTTGATTATTGTAAAATATGCCAGACAATTTGAAATTCTGATACTTACGTTTTGTTCGAAGATTATCCGTAACCTGCTTCATTAAAACAATTTATTATGTAATATTTTCTTTTTTTTTACTTTTAGTATTGTTTATAGGTTCTCTTTGTTTTGATTCTTCCATTACGCCCTGCTCTTATTACACCATATCCAAATCGTATTTTTGCTTCTACATTTAAAGTTAACACAAGATTTTAAGTACAATCAATCAGGTTTTTTGATTTAACTTAAGGTATCAGACTACGTTCGGAACCCGTGATTTTACAAAAGAGTACTAACGAATATTTGTTTAAATATTTAGTGTCACTTAGATAAGAATACACGTATAAAATACTTTTAATAATATTTTTATAGTAAAAACCCCTTTAAATGCAATATTTTGGCAAAAAATGAACGTAGAATTATTTATTTTCAAAACATTCTCCTTTATGAAAATTACTTCAATAATAATAATATTTTGCCAATGTGTAGCTATGACTTCTCCAGAGAGCCCGAAGTAGGATTTTCGAAAATTTCCCATATTTTCAGATTTAGTATACATTGAAATAACTATTGGTGTTTTTTTTTGTTAAAATTTCTCCACTTTGATGTATTAAAATATAGTTAAATCCACTTCTAAGTTGTATATTTGAAACATCCTAGATTACACTCTATACAGAGGTCTGAGCTATATAAAGGCAAAATATTATATTATTACAGAAGCATTTTCCATAAAAGGAGAATGTTTTGAAAATAAATAATTTTACGTTCATTTTCCACCAAAATGTTCTATTTAAATAACTTCTAATTGTAATAATGTTCGTAAGTCAATTTTATACGTGTATTCTAATCAAAGTGACATTAAATATTTAAAATAATCATTTGTAAGCTTCTGCAAAATCACGGTTGCGAACGTAATGTGATAATTTAAGAAATCAGTCTCTAATAGAAACGATTTTTCTTCAAAATTTAATGAAAAATACTTCCTATCTGATCGTAAATTTAGAAAAAAAATATGGGCGCAAATCACAATCCAATCTTCCTTTCATTCTTGAACAAAAATTTAATTTTTCCGTAGTTAAAGTCTTTTTAAAATATGTCTTTAATTATTATAATAATTGATTCAATAATCATTTCTTCTAGTGAAAAGAATCTTTTTTTTTCTTCGCATACTTTTTTAAAGAATTTTTCATATATAACCAGCCTTTTAATATTTCTTTAACTTATCATTAATTAAGAGATATTTTTGACTGTACTGAAAGATTAAAATATTATTTTTCAGTCTGGATTCCGTATGAGTTCTGTGAAACTCTCAAGGACATTTAAATGACCCCAGCAGACACGATTTTAAAGCTCACATAATTAGAATTTCAGATTCTTTTAAACAGAGTGTTAATGAAGTAATTAGAGATTGCACGAAAACTTCTGCGAACTTACTTCTTCGAACTTTATAATAACACAAGTTTGCAATTCTTATATCCAGAATAACTTAACTATACTCCGATTTCCAATACAAGATTTTTAAATTTTTACTATAAAGAGAAGTTTGATTTAAAAACTAACCTAAATGTAACAACATTTTGTATCTAGTTATATTAATTTTCCTGTAAATATTTCCCATTTGGATTTATCTCTTTTTCAATTTATAAGACCAGTAGACATTAAGGTATCCAACTACGTTCGGAACCGTGATTTTGTAAAATGCGTACACAAAAGAATATTTTTTTTTAATATTTATTGTCAGTTTGTGATTAGAATGTTTTAATTTTTTTAATGTATTAAGTGTTTT
Source organism: Trichonephila clavipes (assembly GCA_019973935.1). Taxonomy (NCBI): domain Eukaryota; kingdom Metazoa; phylum Arthropoda; class Arachnida; order Araneae; family Nephilidae; genus Trichonephila; species Trichonephila clavipes. The sequence goes on along the minus strand of BMAU01006396.1, from coordinate 142,288 downwards.
AAGTATTTTTTCATTTATTTTAAGTATTTTAAAAATTATTTTAACTATTTTTAAAATTGTTTTAAGTATTTTTAAAATAATTTAAATGCAATATTTAAATTGCATTTAATAATTGCATTAAGTTATTAGTAATTTAAATGCAATATTTTGGGAAAAAAACTACCTAGAATTTTGCCTATAGATAGCTTACACCTCTTTACAGAGTCCGTACTAGGATGTTTGAAATATTTAACTTAGAAGTGTATTTATTCATATTTTAATACTTCGGAGTGGAAAAAGTTTACCAAAAAAAACCACCGATAACTATTTCAATTAGTACTAAATTCGAAAATAATGTGAATTTTTATAAAATCCTCGTTCAGGCTCTGTGGAGAAGTCTTAACTATAAATAAGCACAAAATATTATTATTATAGAAGTATTTTTCATAAAAGGAGAATGTTTCGCAAATAAATAATTCTAAGTTCGTTTTTTTGAAAAATTTACATTTTGATAATTTTTTTATTGTAATAATATTCTTAAAACAATTTTATACTTGTATTAAAATAAAAAAAAATGCTAAATGTTTAAAAAATTATTTGTTTGTGCACTTTTACAAAATCACGATTCCGGACATAGTTGGTTACTTTAAACTTAATCCGCATATAAATAAAACCTAAAAATTCTATAAAAATAGTGTATGGGAGTCAGTTATTATAACACGTCGCACTATTGGCAATTGGCGATGGACCTCGCAATTTTGTACATTGTTCAAGTGACTAAAACAACTCCTGAGCTGGCACCTTCCTGTCTTAAATATTAGACCAATGTGAGGACATTGAGCCACAACAGATTTAACGTGTCTCTTTCACACCGGATTTTAAATGGCACCAGAACTGGAACCCGGCGCACTCTGGCCATGAATTCGTGACCATGACTACTAGGTTGCCATGCCCACAAATGGTATTTTGAATCGCAATACACACAAAAAACAAAGAATACCACTTTGATTCTGCCAACCTCCATCAGAATGGACACTAATTCAGATAATGAAGAGACGAAAGGATACGGGTTTATCAGAAACATTTTGACGGTCTTCTCTAAAACGGGGGAATTACTCGTACATACACTTTATGGACAGTTCTTGATCTGCATAAACACGTACCAGCATCGCATTCTGTGTCTTGCCAAGCTTAAAACAAAATTTTAAATTGGTCTTTTGTTCGTTCATTTTTCTATTCTCAGTTAAGAATCAATGCACTAAACAAGAAATTTGTGAAACAAATCTTACACGGAACACAAGCGTCGCTCAACTTAACAACGGTGGGGGTGGATGGACAACACCTGCCGCTACACATGTGATGCATTTCGTTTCACCAGTGTTGCCAGATTGGTAGTTCTGACTTAATTCACCGAAATTTATTATCAGAGGTTATAGAATAATTTATCATAAATATTTAGAGTTGTAGAAACAGGAAATGTATTCGATAAAAAAAACTCCTTGAATTAATTTATAATAAATTTAATTACGAGACCAGTAGATGACAGTAGAGTATTATGGAATAGTCATGTAATATGGAATACGAAGGTTTTGGCTGTGTTTGTAACTGTTAATGCGTGGGAAAACCCTGAACAACTGAAGAAAGACTCTCATGATGCATTACAATCAGAGTACATCCACTGTTGGTGCCATATCACTCTTTACATTGCAAAGTGTGTTTCGCGATTTTCAAAAATTTTTACAGGTAGTAGTTTTCAAACATTTTAACTTACTAATACACATGTGACTTGAACATTAAAGTCAAACACAAGTTTACGGTAAAAGAATTGTTGTTTGTAATACTGTGGTCGTTTTAACTGGCGATGTTTTATCCTTCAGTTTATAGGTTCGTTTTCCAAGATAGCATGTCAGGTATTATGGAATATTAGGTATTCCATAGTATCCGACACATTTCATTCTGTTGCATCATTTCTAACACACTCCATGCCATCAACTTAAGAATCAGAAAATAAACACGCTGAATGTATCTTCTGTAACGTAAAATTCAAAGACCAATGAGAAGAAATTTTGATTCAATGTTTCAACTGTTTTCTGTGCGCTCACCTTGATTGTACTGAGACAGATAAAGTTAATATACACGAAACAAAAATGACATTCACATATTTTTAAAAATAGGGCTTTAATAGATAAAAGTAACTACATTTTATATAGTCTTAATTAGTTTTCCAATGGTTTAAACCACCTATTACATATTACCCGACTCTTCCATAATACATCCCATTAATAAAACTTTCGTTTTTTAAAATAAATTCATTTATAACAACAAAAGAAAGGTTACTTCTTTTGACAAGTCTAATTCCTTACAATCATTTGTAGTATATATCCAGTGTGCTTTTAGAGATCTTTATCAAAAACAAGTTAGGTTATTTTTAGAAATGAAAATTGTATTTCTTAATACCAGTGGCTGAATGGTATTCTACACCACAGGTAGGTACGAGGCTCAAACCTCGGAATGGGTAAGGTTGACTCAGCCTTTTATCCCTTCAGTGGGTCTAAAAATAAGTGCCAAACTTGCTTGGAAACTTAACACTGAGAGTTTAGCGTTAGGCGGACCACCTAACCGGAACATCTGTTCATGTATCTCAGGGCCCAAGATCGCGTACACTGAGTTGGGCACAGTAGGCCTTGGTTCTCATGGGCTGTGGTGCTACGGAGTTAAGTTACTTCATAATAACCAACTCTCCTTTATCTTCAGGAAACAAATGAAATGTTCCAATATTACAAAGATAACGATATAGCAGTCGCAACCATGATAAAAGAAATAAGCACCCGGTAACAGTTTCAAAAAATGTATTGCAAATCTAAATTACCACAAATAGGTGTGTATGTTGCAAAAACCAATTATTATGCAATTCAAATTTTTTGCAATATTTAGATTGCACTCATAAGTACGCATAATTTTATCATACGTTTTTCAAATTCAGTTCCTTAGTTGTAATAATATGTTAAACCATTTTATTTTTGTTTTATATGTTTCTCAATTAATACAGGATTTATTTAAAAAAATATTAATGAACAGTATTTAACTAAAGCGCACCACAGAAATGTTGCTGTTTCTGTCTTATTTTCACTTTAATGTATCCGACTACGTTCGGAACCATGATTTTGCAAACGCGTATAAGAGGATAATATTTATGATATTTAGTGTCACTTAGTTTAGAAAATGTATATAAAATTGTTATATAAAACAAAAATAATACAAAAATCAAATGGTTTAATATATTATTACAACTGAAGAATTGAATTTGAAAAACGTATGATAATATTATAATAGAAGCATTTTTCACAAAAGGAGAACATTTTGGAAAAAAATTATTCCAAGTTAATTTTTTGCCGAAATATTGTATTTAAATAATTTTTTTGTCATAATGTCCTGAAAACCATTTCATACATATATTCTAATCTAAGTGACACTAAACGTCAAGCAAATTATTCATTTCTGCGTGTTTTAAAATCACGGTTCCGAACGTGGGATACCTTAACGAAGGCCTAACAGGTAATGCGCCGATTAACAAGTGTCTAGTTGATAATGTGCCGATTTACTAGTGTCTAATATAGGTAATGTGCAGATTAACTAGGTAATTTTCAAATTACCTAAGTAATTTGAGAAATGAAACAACTAACCACACTTTAATTGAGATTTCTCTAGATATTGTGTGAATTAACTGGTTTCTACACTTTAGCGGACACATATATATTAATAAGTTTTTTAATAGTGTTGGTATTAAGTTAGTGTATAAAGAAATCTATTTAAATCATTTTTGTCACTTTTCCCAAGAGCCACTGAATATGTAAACATTAATAAATACACACTATTAAACTTTTTCGTAGAATTTTTGAAAGAATTTTTCTTATAAACTCTATTTATTTCAGTCTAATTATGAAAAATAGATTTAACTATAAAATAATCACTTTAAAATCTCAAATAGATATTTTACCTACAAATAAAGAGTGCTTTTTTCCAGGTATAGAAGTTTAAGTTGCATTACTTTCCAAGATGGCGACCGATTTAACAGCTGTCAAGTGATTTATTCTCAGTTTGGTTTGGCAATTCATCATGAATAGACTCACGCCTGAACAACGCTTTTAGATTCGTCGAATGGGCCCAAAACGAGATTGCCGTTGTTCCCGATTTTCATAAGCGAATTTTGTTTAGCGATGAAGCACACTTCTGGTTGAATGGTTACGTCAACAAACAAAACTGCCGCATTTGGAGTGAAGCTAATCCCCAAGTGCATGTCGAAACACCGTTACATCCAGAAAAACTGACTGTTTGGTGCGCTTTATGGGCTGGTGGACTCCTTCTTCAAAAACGATGAAGGCCACAACGTTACAGTCAATGGTGATCGGTACAGAGCCATGATTACTAACTTTTTCATTCCTGAATTGAACAATCATGATGCCCAGGAGCTGTGGCTCCAACAAGACGGCGCAACATGTCACACAGCTCGTGCCACAATCGATTTATTGAAAGACACGTTTGGTGACCGCCTAATTTCACGTTTTGGACCTGTGAATTGACCTCCAAGATCTTGTGATTTAACACCGCGAGACTATTTTCTGTGAGACTATGTAAAGTCATTGGTCTATGCGGATAAGCCACAAATGCTTGACCATTTGGAAGACAACATTTGCCGTGTTATTGCCAAAATATACGGCCACAAATGTTGGAAAAAATCATCGAAAATTGGACGTCCAGATTGGACTACATCCGAGCCAGCCGTGGCAGTCCTATGCCAGATTTCATATTTAAAATGAACGCCACAAGATTATCTTTCGAATAAAAAAGATTCATGTCAATCGAATAATACATCGTTGTTTTATTGCAATTTAAAGTTATATACCCTTAAAAAAAACACCTTTTACTATAATACGAACGTTCGATATAAGCAAATACGATATCTAGTATTTCTTCTCGGAAGGTATTAAATTAAAATTTAGAAAAATAATTAAGTTCTCCCTTTTCATTGTGACTGAACGCAGGCCATTGCCAAAAGTAGTTAAATAACCTGCGTAACGAGCTCGAACTGAGATTGTTCCTTATTTCTCTCGCCGCGTTCTGATACAGATATCTTTAAATAGGTAACAACTCGCCTTAACAATATGTTCTTAATTACAGGATCGAAATAAAGAGCCGCATCGTAACTTCCCAGATAGAAAAAAAACGCCTGTTAAATCTTAAGAGTTTTCTGAAAAATAGGATATGAAATATTTCATGCCGGATCAAAATGGAAAGTATTTTAGACAATGTTTGTTCATAATAGTCATATAGAAAGCTATTGATTCGAATTGGGAAATTTCTTCTTCTTCCTTTCTTTCAACATAAAGGAATTTTTTAAAAAGAAGGAATGATGTACGTTATGGAAAAGAAATCATGGTATTTTTTCCCTACTGATTTATGTAGGGTTACACAGTAGAACCTGTTTTTGTGCAATCCTTTTCTGCGCGATCTTTTTTATGCGTTATATGAATTTCAACGGCTTTGGGGCCACTATAAAGTTTTCTATTAATGTGCCATTGGCGGCCATTGATAGCCCTTCTGCCCTGCAAAGTCAGATTTGCCTTTATTTTTTTGTTAAATGGGTAAATACATACTTGGTGTTAGGCAGGCCTTGGGTCCCCCCGAGAGGTGGGATTGCGGGTATGTATGTATGTTACGCCACTTCAATGTACACATATACACTTCAAGACGCTCTGTTTATTTGTTATAAACAGTCACCCGACAATGCACGCTCAATTACTTTCTCTCAACGCGTCAACAACCCACGCTTGATTGAAGACGAAGCTTTCAATAACATTGACATTGTTAATAATTTGATAGATTTTATGAAGACAGACAAGAAGAACTGGATTCTTTGATAGCGGATAAAATATATGCAGGGATACAGCTTTCCAACAAATTGGAAAAGCATTGTCGTAAAACAGATACCAATTCCGAAAGAACTAAGAAATTTTGAATAGAGCTTCGAGCATGCATATCTGGTTGTCGTGGCATTTACAAGTAACTGACTAACTGACCTTCGTCGCAAAAACTTACCTCTTACTTTATGATACCAAAAAATAAATCAATTGAAATTGTATCGTAAAATGACGAAAGCGATATTGAACGAAGATGCGCACTTTAGATTACGACAGTGTTTTTCAAACTGTGAGGCGCACCCCCCAGGGAGGCGGGATAACCCTACAAGGGGGGAGGTCGAGTATATTTAAAAGTCGAAAACAAAAGATTATTTTTAAAAAAATTAATAATTCACTGAAAGGAAGCAAAACAAAATACATTCTGACATCATAAAAAACAGATTTACACTGATATAATTCACTTATAAATGTATCAGTACTGTACATTGCGTTTCATAATTAATTTAACACTGCTAAGTTAAAAACAAGTTTCATAATTACCGGTGATCTTATGGGAATGTCATAAAATTATATGCAAAATTCAATACTCATCTTGATAATTTGTACGGTTTATAATTGAAGTCGTCTTGTGTAGTTTTACGTCAAAGTATATTATTATTGAACTCAATGCATTATTATTGTATGGAGGGGAAAGCGATGCAAAGTATGATTGAAAATTGAGTTGCAAGTATAGAAAGTTTAAGAAGCACTGAATTCCGATGAGTAGCAATAAATTACGCAAGTGCATTTTGAAAACTTCATTATTTATACAATAAGAAACTAAATGTTTTAAATTATTTCCATGCATAATTTAATTATTTATTTTGTTATGGAAGTATTTTCTAATAAATTTCTTAAATAATTGGCGTCTTTTCTAAGTGCCACTTTTAAGTCTGCAATATGTTCGACGATTTTTTTTTGTTTTATTTAAGAATTTATGAAATATATTTTCGAATATTTTTGTGTGCGCTTATTTTTATGCGGTATCTTTCTACTTCACAAAAAAAGGGGTTTTACAGTATATTCATTAATTCTCTCTAAAGTTTCCAAGCGCTATGGTTAAAAAACTAAGACGAATAAAGTAAACAAAAATATTGCATAAAATACAGAGACAATTACATTACAGGTGTTCTTTGTGTGAAACCTCGGTTACACGGCATACATTAACGCAGTTGTCCAGTTCCTTCCACAATATGGTTTTATTAACTTTGTTGATAGTACATGTTATCCTTTCCGTGTTATCAGAAAACTTGGTCTTTTACCTAAGACAAAGCCCCGTACCCTCTTTTGCCGCGTTATGTAGCAGAACTGCGGAAAAGGATAACATGTGCTGACGATAGCATTGATAGTAACATATGGAGCGGAGTTTGGCAGGAACTGGACCATCGCAGTGATGTAAGTCAGGGGTGGGCAGACTTTTCCTGGGTGTGTGTACTTCTAATTTGTTCAATATGTTGCGGTCCACTCAGTGTCATTGACGAACACAGAGGGGGTCACGGGTCCAGACTACCCCATAGCCCTTGATTTTTTCCCGATTGATTATTCCATTTATATAGTGCGTAAAATTTCACTAAGTATTTGTTATTAATATTTTTTATTAATTAATGCTAATTATTTATTCAGCAATTTATTTTTTACTGTTTTTTATTCCCAATAACTTGCAAATTTTTTAAAAAAAATGTTTGGTTGTGTATTGCGGAGTGAAACGATAATGATAAAAAAATTCTGGCTCCCTCCCCTTTAAAAATTCTTGCGTGTGCCAATGCCCAGTGTCGTAGGTACGGTGAGGTAAGTAAATTGTAACTAACAAGTAAATACGTAATATGTGTACTTACCTACTAACTTTAATAAAAAAACAAACACTTTTGAAATCACGTTTAGAGCAAAACGCAAGATGCACAACACATACTAATAATAGTCACAAATATAATTATATATCAAGTGATGTTTTTATTATCAAAAAATTCAAAATACACTAAAAAATAAAAAAAAGTTATCCAAAGTTAGTTTTTGTTGCTAAAGTCAGTAGAAGACTTATATATGTAGTTTGGGTACTGTCAGCTAATCTTGAATATTTCCGCATATAAGGACTAACTGCTAAAATCTTTCAGGCAATCACCCCAAAATCTCTTGTCGGTCCTCCGGTCGATCGCGATCGCCGTAATGTCCACCACGGATGTAAGCCATGTAACCAAGATTTCACTCACCGAACACCTGTAAAGGTACATAAATAAAATCTGAATTCTTTTTGTATTCTTGCTAATGTTATTGTTCACCATATTCGTAATTTTTTTACTATACTGTTTCGAAACCTTAGAGTAATAGACCTGTGTACAGAAAACATATCTTTTACAGTATACGCTTAATTTAAAATCACATATTTAGCAAAAATTAACAAATGTTTTTGCGGTATAATTTTGTAGGCCAATTTATTAAGTTTATAAAATTTATCAAGTTTTTTATTTTCCATTTTTTTATGAATAGTTGGAACCGTTTTAGAAGAGTGGATGTCACTTTTAGTATTTAGTAGTCAGATGCAAAATGTTTAAAACAAAATATGTTTTTCCGGAAAATTTGAATTAGAGCCAGGGAACAGTTATGAAAATAATTAACAACATTTTATTGCATGTGTTTTGTGTAATATTACAATTGTTCTGACATATTTTTAAATTACTGAATTAATACAAAATTTACAATCACAATTCGCTCATATTTTTTTATAGGAATTGTTGCACTCCCGCACCACCTTACCCTGTTGTAATTTTTCTTACGTTTTCGACTGTTCTCGCCCCCCTCCCCCCTTTTGATACTTAAGGTATTCGACTACGTTCGGAACCGTGATTTTCAAAAGCACATAAATGGATAATTTTCATGATATTTAGTGTCACTTATATTAGAATGAATGCATAAAATTGTTTTAAGGGCATTTTGACAAAAAAATTTATTTAAATACAATATTTTGGCAAAAAATTAACTTAGAATAATCTTTTTTCCAAATGTTCTCCTTTTAAAAAATTGTGAAAAATGCTTCTATTAGAATAATATTTTGCCTGTATATAGCTCAGACCATCTGTACAGAGGCACAAATAGAATTTTTGAAATATATAACTTAGAAGTGGGTTTATTCATATTTTACGACAACAGAGGGGAGAAATTTTAAGAAAAAAAACGCGAATAATTAAATCAATGGGTGGTAACTCTGAAAATAATGGGAATTTTTCAAAAATTCTAGTTGAGCCTCTGTAGAGAGGTCTGAGCTATATACAGGTAAAATACTATTATAATAGAACCATTTAGCACGAAAGGGGACCATTTGGAAAAAAAGATTATTCTAAGTTAATTGTTTGCCAAAATATTATGTTTAAATAATTTTTTTGTCAAAACATCCTTAAAACAATTTTACGCATGTATTCTAATCTGAGTGACACTAAATATCATGAAAATTATCCATTTATGCGCTTTTTTAAAATCATGGTTCCGAACGTAGTCGGATACTTTAAAAAACTACTATTTTTTACAATTTGAGCCTTTTTTCATATAATTAATTAATTAAATCTGAAAGCCACAGAAAATCCTAATCTACAAGGAGGACAAACAAGTTTCAGCTTGACAAGTTCTACTTGTGTTGTTGATTGTGTTAGAAAAAAAATTAATTGTTTTTAAACATGACTAGTCTTCCTTCCCTTTTTCCCCACAATGAGATTCGAGATACTTATAACTTATGTAAAAAAAAATAAGATAAATTTTTTAAGAGATTTTATAGAGAAAAAATTAAAATAGGAATACACATGACGTAACACTGTCAGCTTTCTCGGATGACTAATGAATAATTTTCTGTTTCCTAATATCTTTTACTTAATATTTCGTAAACTCAACATGTATCCATAACAGAAAGTAAGATTTCATCACTTTCTGATTTAAATTTGCTACTGTTTTAAAATGAAATACAAGCGCATCTTTCAAAACATTAAGTATTTTTCATATTATTCGCATACGTTAAAAGATAACTGAACACCTTTGAAGCAAGAAATATACTTATATCCCAAATTAAATCTGAAATTCATATTTAATAAAAATTTTAAAGAAATTCATTTCGAAAATGTTTTATTGAATTTCCTTCAGTGTTTTATGATTGCTTGAATCTTAACATTACCTTGGGTAAGCTTTCAAGTTATTACAGAAAAAAAATATAACCTGATTTGTAAATTGCGTAATATATTACATGCATAATATTGATAATAAAATCTAAAACTTCAGAAAATAAAAATAATAAAAATTATTAATTATATCATAAAAATTATTTTAATTTTATTTTTTTAAAAAAACATGAATAAAAAAGATTGGATATCAAATATACATTAATAAGAAAATTTTATCTTTTCAACAGTATTAGTATTTAAATAGCTTCATTTGAAGTGTAAAAAGTCAAACTTCATTTTTATATTTTCTTTAATTTTCACTAAATGCAGCTCGAAACTTTAAAGCATATCGAATCAGTAACATGCTGAAAGATACATATTGCAGAAATCCCAAAAGAAAATATTAATAAGAGCTTGAAAACAATTTTAAAGAATTATTGATTTTACCTACTAGAAACGCTAATACATTTAAATGTTTATGTAAATAGTGTAACGTATAGATTATTTTGCAGAACAGCAACAACAAAATAAAAAAAAACTTAACCTTTCAGCACTTTAAATGGTTTCTCATTCTTAGACGTATGTCAAGCACAGAACCATATAACTTTAAGACCTGACTGCTTGCAAAGTTAAAAACATTTTAAATCTATTTAGGTAAAACGTTCTCTTCGAAAATTTTACAGTAGAGTCTGACTGTAAATCAAAAATATCTAAAATTCAAATTGGTAATGTTTACATAGCTTTTGGATTTTATTCAATCCAATAGCTATATAAACATTGTGTATTTACGTTTAAAAGTTTTGGAATATTTTTAAATATTTTTATGCATTATTTGCATTATGTTTTCCTGTGTTTTTATATATTTTTAGATAAATTATTTTTCAACTGAAAATTTTATTTATCGTAATATATATATATATATATATATATATATATATATATATATATATATATATATATATATATATATATATATATATATGTATGTATATTCTCATATTAGCACATCAATTGCAAAGCAGAAAGTTTGTTACCATAAAATTAGTTTAACCCTTAGACTTGGTTACTGGCCTGAACTTTCATTTTGACTCTTAAGCTTCATTCTTTATATATACATATATACAAATAAAGAAAACAGAAAGAGACAGTATAGGACAAATTAGAAGGACAAAGATTCAATACAATAGCAAATTTTTCCCGTCAGCAGAACGATTGTAATGTCAAACATAATTTTAAGGCAACAAACTCTTACCTTAATTTGCTTATATTACTGGGCTAAAATTTAATAAGAAAAGAAAATATAATTAATAAATTTTGCGCACTGAAACTTATTTGCGAAGATTTAAATATCCCTATAATTTCTTTCTTTCCTAAAGTGTTAAGAATATATATATATATATACATATATATATATATGTATATATATATTCTTACTCTTTATCTTTATATTTATATATATATATGTATATATATATATATATTCTTACTCTTTATCTTTATATTTATATATATATGTATATATATATATATTCTTACTCTTTATCTTTATATTTATATATATATGTATATATATATATAGTCTTCTGAAAATCACAACTTAAATGCTGTTTTTAAGAAAAAATTCCCTTTTATTACTTCATACTATTATATTGGTATTGTTGCCTAATCAGGTATATAAAAGCTACGATTATGTGTAAGAAAACGCTTCGTTCGCTTCAAAAATTCTACATGACGAGACATTGCTTAGTAATATTTTTTGTAATAAATACCGAGTAACGTGACTAAACTTTAAATGGTGCTCAAACTTCACAAATATAATACTTGACTTGTTCCAGGAGAAATTGTTACTACATGTATTTGTTTAAGACCTTCAAATTGTCAAAGCTCGTGAATGGAATGTGAATAATGAAACCATTGTATTTTAGCCATGGGTTTAATAGCTTTATTCATATTTACATACTAAACTTCTTTAAACTCCAATAGGAAAATTTTAAGATACTTATTTTATATGCAGTAATTTTATACACACTCCTCCTTCTGATTGCACTTACAAAAAAATAAAAATAAAGGCTAAAAAAAGGTGGCCAACTTATATGTTTACATTTTCAGCTAAAAACTGTTGAATATTTTATAGGAAAGTGAATTTAGTAAGTGGTTGTTATCAAGATGGCATGTCTTAAGTTAACACATTAAAACTATTAACTCGTTTCTGCTTCTATCGATTTCTTATGGATGCCAAGCAAATGTAAAAAGATATATAATTTAATTTACTCTCATGCTAATACTTAAAATTGTACAAGCAATTGTAAATTTTCTTCTGTAAACAAATTTCCATTAAAAATGCATTGTATTTTAGTAAATATTAAGGGGATTTACTTGGTTGTAAATTTTTTATAATTTTTTATAAAAATAAAATAATTTTTTCAAATTTTTAAATTGATTATACATTCAGAAGTAATATTTCTAAAAAATTTATCATACAGCCAAAATATATTGCCTTATTTTTCAACTGCATTTATTTATTTTTATAATACTGCACGACATGTTCATAAAATATGAAAGTTCATTTCGTATTTATCTGAGAGTAAGGATCATAAGGTATGTTCCCGGATTAAAATGAAAAGAAAACTACTACCTATAAAGCTTGCTTGTCTAAGATGCGGCCCAAACGCAAATAATGAAAATATTTAAATTTACACGTTTTTATTAAAAAAATAAATGTTTGCAATATTTTTCATATACAATCCATTCATTGACATTTATTTTGAAATAAAAATTTAAATAAAATATATTATTGCATTGTACATCGAGGCAATTTATGTGGAAAAACTTTAAAAATGCCAAGTATCTTAAGTGATGTTGTAAAAACCTTTAACTTTATAAGAGCAAAAAAACGTAATCATAGACAATTTCAAGAGTTTTTTAAGGGAATGGGCACTGAATTCGCAGATATTATTGTTTATACAGAAGTAAGATGGCTCAGTAAGGAGAAAATGCTCAAAAGATTTTATGATTTGAGAACTGAAATAAAAAGGGAAACAAAAGGAAAACCTGTGACTGAATTTAAAGACGAAAAATGGGTTTTAGATTTTGCTTTTTTAGAAGACCTAAGAGGACATTTGAATGATGAAAATTTGAGATATCCAGGAAAAAAATAATTTGTAAATAAATTATTACAAGCAATAACCGCTTTTGAAAGATAGTTGAAATATTGGCACATTAAAAAAAGTAAAATATTTGACACATTTCAATGCTTTGGCTACACATAAAAAACATTGAAATCGATTCCCAGGGGCCGCGGTAAAAGATTGTACAGTTAAAAAAAATCCCGCTTTTATGAACTATTTGACTTTCCTGAGCATGTTTCTTTTGTCGATAAGAAATCTACTAAGAACTGGTTTTACCCCCAAATTTTGTTCCCAAGAAGAGGTAGTGCCGGTGAGTTGATGAAATTACCATCTTAGAGTAATTAGACTACAGACTTTAAATTTGGCTTGCATATTTTTTTAGTTGATAGGAAACCCGCTAAAAATGGACTTTGAGAAAATCAACTCTGTTGGGGGGAGTAAGGGGAAGTAATAGTTACTAATTCATATAAATTCCTGTTATTTTTATATTAAGAAGGAAGGTCTGTAAGAATCTACTGTGGCGGTGGTATCTATATAAACCAGTAATAGCCTTCGTGCAATGACGATCGTTTTAGCATGGTAGGTAAGTTACTCGTTTTCGGATAGGATGGTACTCGGTTCTAATCTTCCTTCATTGGTAACTCTGACCGTGCAAAGAGAACCACAGCAGTTAAGGCGCTATCTATCCATCGCAAATGCAACCAAGCCGCCAGATAAGGGGTCTCAGGAGTGTTAAATTTCTCTAGAGGTCTTAAAATATAAACGATTTTCAAACGCGTATAATTCTTTTAAATTTAAATTAAATGATTCGAATCTTTTACGTATTGTTTAAAATAGAATGGGGCTTCAGAAAAGTATAAAATGTTCAAAATATAATAATAATTTTAAAAGTCATAAGCATATGAAAATTATATAATAAATATTAAGTATTTTTTGCTTTTTGCGCACGCTATTTTCTAAAATTCCTCTCCTAATTTCTAAATTAGCCTCTGATGTGTAAAACTTTATAGAATTATACACAATGCATCATACTCTTTAAACCCTACCTAATTTTAGTATTATATATCTTTTGTATTTCAAAATATTTGTAAAATATTGAAATTTTTAAAATATTTTTTAAAAATGCATAGTTTTTATTTATTAAAATATGTAATTTATTATTATATTTATATAAAAGTAGCTACAAAGTATTAGGAATACATTTGTCATTCTAAATCAACTTATATATATAGCTAGTAATTAAACCTACTCTTTTAGAAAATAGCATGCGCGACGTAAAACTTAATAAATATTTCTTATAGCAAAGTTTCTTATTTTTATATGCTTATAATTTTTAAAATTATGATTATATTTTAAACATTTTATACTTTTCTGAAGCCCCATTTCTTTATAAGTAAGGTGTAAAAGATTCGAATTATTTAACTTAAATTTAAATAAATTATACCTGTTTAAAAATTGTTTATATTTTCAGACCTCCAGAGAAATTTAACACCCCTGTGACCCCATAAATGACGCAAATAAACTGCCACACACGATGACGCAACCCACAAAGCCGTAGCACTTCAAGCGACGCAACTGCTCACACGCTCGTTATGAATATGATGTCGTTCGTTCGCATATTCGCCTAATCAATGGCAGGGGTTAATATGGCGGTGTGATATCTATATAAACCAGTAATAGCTTGCATGTGATGAAGATCGTTTTGGCATGGTGGCTAAGAAACTCGTTTTCAGATCGAAAGGTACCCAGTTCAAATCTTCCTTCAATACATTCGAATGCTTAATGCTATGACTTGGATGTTACTAACTTTTAAAAAAATCAGTATATAGTCGCATAAAATATCACGAAATACCAGTAAATCTTCCGGGTAATGGTTACTATGTATACTCGTATGTGTGTTTAAGCCTAAATATATACGCCTAACAGTTACTGAATAACCAGAATTCGCTGTTTTATGTTTATAATTATTACTTGAAATGTAACAACCATTTTATATTATAAATTGCACATTCTTAAAAATTTATTTTTATTAAAAATCAGTTAGTTTTCCTTGATATCATAATATTAATTTAAATATAACAAGAAGTTTACTTGTAGTTTTCAGGGTATCATGGATTAAGAACTTTTTGTCTTATCTATACTTTCAACTTCCCTATCTTCTATAGGATGAAATTAGAAGATTCTGATACAATCAAAAATTCGCTTCTTCGAGCAATCTATTCGACCGAAAAACAAGGATTCTCTACTACTTTGAAAATAAAACACAGCTTCTGAGCTAAACTTATTTAAGTCGTTACAGTCCATTGTCTCAAGTTGTTAATTAACTTATTCACTATTGAGTTAACAGAAGCTTAGGTGTACCAACCTTTCTCCCTGATGAAATCCTGTTCAAACTATTAATTCATGCTTGAATGTGGCTTCTTTTAATTAGGTAAGAGCTTCTTTTTGTCTTTCCCGGATACAAATTAGTGGCCACATCATAATCTTCCTGTAAAGAACCCTGCTTACAGAATGTACGATCTCTAGTAGGAAACGAATTAAGTCTTTTCCCGCCACATTTACGTTCGAATAAAGGCAGGTAGGGCTTCGAGCGGAATGGTATTCTATGTGGTTGTATTAAGCATCACTATTGAATTGAATTGAATTGAACAAAATTTCACTCATTCGCTTAATTGAACAGGAAGAAGATAATTAGCATGGGAAAGTAAAGTTGGAAGAAAAGTGAAGAGTCTCTGAAATGTAAGGTGAAGCAATTCCAGTTTTAACACATATAAAGTTTAACTGATCTTTTAGAGCAAATTGTTAAAATAAACGAGTTGCATCGAATTTCTTGGACCACTGACCTCAAATGTTTGTCACACAGAATTAGTTTCATGGACATTTTTTTTTCTTCTGTCTGAAAAAAATGATGTGATAGTAAGGAAGGCTTATTACCCCCTAATGTGTGTACTTAGAATATATCACTAAAAAGAGAAATATTTACATAATTCGGCAAAACAAATGTAATACAATCCATTGGGCTATTTGATTTATACAGTCTCAATATACAGTATAACCTGTTTATGTGCGGTCTTTTTTAGTGCGATTTTTTATGCGGTTTATGGATTTCAATGACTTTGGTGCCACTGTAATGTTTTCTGCCTATTTACCAGTGGCATAACGGAGAATATTAGGACCCCCTGCCCCCTGAAAGTCAGGTTTTGCCTTAAATATTTTATAAATTAAATAAATACGTATTTAGCGTTAGTCAGGCCTTGGGCTCCTAGAGTCCTGCCAACTCCCCGTGATGCGGAAGTGTACGTTTCGCCACTGAAATGTAAACACTTCAAGACGCTCTGTTCATTTGTTATAAGCAATCTATCGACAATGCGCATTCAGTTATTTCTCTCAACCCTCCAGCAGCCCGCTCTTGGTTGAAGACGAAACTTTCAATGACAAAGACATTGTCAATAATTTGATAGATTATGAAGACGGACAAGATGAACCGGATTCTTAGAGCGGATAAAAATATGCAGGGATCCAGCTTTCCAACAAATTAGAAAAGCATTTTCTTAAAATAGATAGCAATTAAGGAATATAAAATTCCAAAAAGAGCTTCAATAATGTACATATATCTGGTTATCGCGACATTTACAAGCAACTGACTACCCGACCTTCGTCACAAAAACTTATCTCTTTTTTTTATGTTGCCGAAAAAATAAATCAATTGAAATTGTGCCTTCAAGTGACAAAAGCGATTTTGAACTTATTCATCACAGGGCTTTGGATTACGATGAGCAGCAATGGATTATGCATGTGCATTTTGAAAACGTATCCGTATATACAATGAGAAACTATATGTTTTTAAAATGTTTCCATGCGTAAATATTTAATGATTTATTTTGTTATGGAAGTACTCTTACGTAAATTTCATAAATAATTGTCTTGTTTTATACATGCGACTTTTTTTATGCTGTCCCTATCCACCGCATAAAAAAAAATGTTCTGTAGTATTTCCACGAATTAGTTTGTTATATGTAGGAATTTATGGAATTTTTGAACATTTTTTTGTGCGGTCCCTACCTACTGCACAAAAACAGGTTCAAATGTAGTAGTCTCTAGGTCTATTTTTCAATAGACTGAAGATCTAATGCTCATTTTTAGAGTAACCTTTGTAAATGCTTCTAATTCAAGGTGTTTAAGGAAAAATAAATTTTGAAGGTCCATAGAGTTATTTCAGAGAGTTCCTATCATTTATTCCTTGATAAATTGATCCCTGTGCTACAAAACAGGTTTCTCTATACTACATAAGCTCAAATATTTCGCTGCTCCACGATACCTATTTTCTGTTGATCCCATTCCATGTTGACTTTTAGAGCAATAAAATATTGGACAAGCTTACAAAAGAGAGTTACGTATTTTCTTTCTTCCTTCTGGATCATACATAATGAAACAATATTTTTTTCCAAGCACATAATTTATTTATTTGCAAATTAACGAATGATTGGCCATAATTTGGACTCTTGCATTAACAAAATTAATCGATTAGCCTCTCAACTAATAATTTCTCATTAGACATATAATCATGATCTTTGGTGAAAACTTGAACGCGTAATTCATTTTAAACATCTGATGATAAACAGCTTCATGATTAAAGGTCCAGAAATATTTAGATTCATACTCTTTATTCCCTACCCATTTTGGGGGTGAATAGAAAATTAAACCTGCGATTTATTCACCAAAAAGGAGTTTCTGGAAGAAGATTCGTCGACCAAAATGAGTATTTACGCCCACTTTACATTTCCTATTTATTTGAAACTTTCTCAATTCACAAATTATAAATACAGTTTACAGAATTTCTGTGGCATTTATTAATATCTAGACTAAATTATTTTCCTCTGAAATACATACTGAAGAGAAATACTACTTGTTCTGTAATTATAACAAGAGAAACAAACGGAACTATTACTTAAAAGCTAGAATTCTGCAAGTAACACATAGCGAAAAGGTTCCACAAAATGGAAAAGATTAAATGTAGGGACTAAGGTAGTTAATCTTTACGAAGTGATTTACGCACACGGAGAAATCCAGATGATTTCCTTTCTCTGATTCAAAATTAATAGAATAAGAGCTATGACTTTCATTAAACTTGCAATTATTTTCTAATGAAAATAACTGTAAACAACATATATTGATGAAAATGTATTTTACATTCTTTAAATCGGTGAAGATCTTTGGGAAGAAAAGTTATCGTTTTTCACTCAAATCGCTTACTGAAACGTATTGGGTTGGAGCATAATTATGGATTAGTTCAGAGCAAGGATAAGCATTAAGTCGATCATGATGAACCCCCAAGATATTTTGGGATGACCGCCTTCACAAAGACTCAAGACACGCTTACTAAAAGAAACATATTTATGGAACATCGATACCAGCTAGGCTTTGGAATCAGCTTTTCACAATCGATGCGACTGTGAGCAAAGGATTCTATGTGGACGACACATACACCTTCACTGAAAGCGAAAGATGACGTTTAACACATTCACTGCCGCTGTTGGGGGGCGATCACTACTATGCCAACCGTACAAATGAATTTTTCACTACACATCGAGTGGAGGAGAGAATAAATGTTGATGATCATCTCTTCTAGCGATAGCACGAGACAGGTTATTGAGAAATCATAAGACATTCCGTGCTTCCACGGGATTGGTTTCTTGAGTTTATGCTATGTCCAGCGATGTCGTGGGAATAGTCAATGAACAATTGTAAGTACATACGTCGGTTTCAGTATCATTGGGTCACGTATGCTCTTTGCTCACTGATTTGAATACGCGTATGGTCTAGCAGTCGCTTATAGTACCTCAAAAATTCAACTGGACAATTTTGTGCTACTTGTGTTTTTGTAGCAAAAATAGTAATCTGCGATATTTTAAAAGAGGGTCACAATGTTGAAAAAAGCGTTAAGAAAATAAAACATGCAATTTCAATACAGATTAGCTACACTTACACCACTGGATGGGCCTCAACACCTTAAAAACATTATAAGTAGTCCGTACCTGGAAGATTCTGTCAACCCCTGGTTTGGAGGGTTAATACCCTCTAAACTAATCATTTGATCCGTTTCAGTTGAATACCTTAGATGAGAATGATATACTTTCCCCAAAAAAATTGAATAAAACTATTCAGTGCATAGTTGCGTTCATACTATTATTAAAAGTCAGGAGAACTAAAATGCAAAAGGTAGTGAAGGAAGTCTAAACCGTCTTCATGAGTGCTAACAAAGAAATGATGAAAATCCATTGAACAAGAAGCTTTCCTGAACATTCTTTGATTGATTAAAATATTTTGAATAATGAATCCCCTTGTGTTTATCTTACGTATCTAAATTTTCTCTTTTTAAATGAAATCTGATTTAAAATGAAGTTTATTAAAAAGTATTTAACATTTCTTGCAAAACAATGCTCAACGTGCTATCCGCAATAATTTTTTAACACGCTTTTATTAGCTTCACCTGTATGTAACGGATTCTTTCAACTCGATTTTTACCGACTTTAAAAGATCAGATTATTTCGAAGTTTTTCATACTTGTCAAGGACAGATGACAATACAATAAATTAAATTAATAATTATGTTCCGTTGTCCTGATTAGGAACATAAGGAGTAAAGATTCCTTATTTCCAGATTCAATGACTAATTCCAGATACTATTTTCAGATTTGGTGACAAAAAGATTAAGTTACAACCCTAAAGCGAAACCGCTCATGATTAATACAAATACAACAAACAAAATAAAGCATTTTTTATATAAAAAAGGCATAAAGTGTGTGTCTGAAGTCCCTTGTCGGTGGAATGAAATGTAATTCATTGCTTCATATCAAAACAATTAAAAAAATTATTTCTAGCAAACTCTTCGATTCAAAACGTGTAATTTTATGTCTAATGTTGATGAAAGTTTCAGAAAGAATTCTGAGCTCTTTTTAGGGAAAAATATATCTGACTTTACACCTTCGTCCACATTAAGTATTTCAAACTGAGCTCTTCCATATTTCCTTCAGTTGGTTGATCTTACAGTTCGCAAACCAAGCCGTATCGACGCACTGGCCGTTTCCAATGGGTATTCCAGATTATTAAAAAATGTCGCATTTAAGATTTATTCATCAAGGAATAAATATATATAAAGGATGTTTTAAAAAACTTAAAAAACACGCGTTTGAAGTAGATCGAACTAAAAAATGAACCATAAATTATAGCTTAAAAAAATAAAACCACGCTTTTATAGTTAATCGCTCTAAAAAGAAAAAGAATAATTCTTAATAAAGGGTGTTTTTTTAGAGGTATAGAACTTTAAATTGCAATAAAACAACGATGTATTATTCGATTGACATGAATTTTTTTATTCGAAAGATAATCTTGTGGCATTACATTTTAAATATGATTTCTGCCATATGACTGCAACGGCTGGCTCGGATGTAGTCCAATCTGGACGTCCAATTTTCAATGACTTTTTCCAACATTTGTGACCGTATATCGGCAATAACACGACGAATGTTGTCTTCCAAATGGTCAAGCGTTTGTGGCTCATCCGCATAGACCAATGACTTTACATAGCGCCACAGAAAATAGTCTAGCGGTGTTAAATCACAAGATTTTGGAGGCCAATTCACAGGTCCAAAACGTGGAAATAGGCGGTCATCAAACGTGTCTTTCGATAAATCGATTGTGGCACGAGCTGTGTGACATGTTGCGCCGTCTTGTTGGAACCACAGCTCCTGGACATCATGATTGTTCAATTCAGGAATGAAAAAGTTAGTAATCATGGCTCTATACCGATCACCATTGACTGTATCTTTGTGGCCTTCATCGTTTTTGAAGGATTCCTCCAGCCCATAAAGCGCACCAAACAGTCAGTTTTTCTGGATGTTTGGAAACGGTGTTTCGACATACACTTGTGGATTAGCTTCCCTCCAAATGCGGCAGATTTGTTTGTTGACGTAGCCATTCAACCAGAAGTGCGCTTCATCGCTAAACAAAGTTCGCTTATGAAAATCGGAAACAACGGCAATCTCGTTTTGGGCCCATTCGACGAATCTACGCCTTGCTTGATGATCGTTTTGATGAATTGTCAAACCAAACTGAAAATAAATCACTTGACAGCTGTTAAATCGGTCGCCATCTTGGAAAGTAATGCCAACTTAAACTTCTATACCTGAAAAAAAAACACTCTTTATAAGAATAAAATGATTAACCAGATTATATTAATGTCATTGTGGTAAAGGCATGAGGTATTTTGTATTGTATTTTTACACTAATTCCACATTTCGGAATAGAACTAGTAAGAAATTATAACAATTAATATTGATCACACCACGCTTTTACCACAGCGACATTAATTTTCTCGTTTTAACGATTTTCTTCTTGTATTAAGAATTATTTTTTAGTGTAATTATCTATAAAATTGTGCTTTTTAGTTTTTTTAAACTATATATATATATATTTTGTAAATTATAGTGTGTGAGAAAACATTCGTTACTATAATATACAGAAACCAAAATTTAGGCTTTTATTTCGTTTGCTTTTATATTGAAAAGATTCCATATATTTTGTCATAATAATTTTTATAAATAGTATTGAAAAGTTATCGTTAAAGTAGAATATCTATTTCGTTAAAATATTAAAAACTGTTCATAACTCAACGAAATAAAGTGTACATATGTCTCACAAGTGTTTAAATTTAAAGCCAGTAAATAATATTTCTCACATGAAAGACTATACAATGTATTATCCTACAAGAAAATATCCTATTTTTATTTTCTTAGAGAATTAATCAAAAGATTTGTACAAACAATTATATTTATTCATTGAGAGTATTGCAATAACATCAGTAGTCTAGTAAATTAAATATAAAAATATTTAATTGCTTAGTATTTGGTATCTTAAAAGTTATTGGAATGTATTTAGTATTTTATATCGTTATCTTGTGAAACATGAAGCATTTTTTGTCAAGAGCTTAACGAACAACATTCATTATAATCATATTAAGTTATTGGTTATAGGCCGCTGCGTGACATCGTTGGTTTGGTACTTGCCTTCTAAACCCGAGGTTGAGGGTTCGACCCCAGCTCAAGCCGGTGGATTTTCTTGATGCAGAAAACCGTCAGTAACCATGTCGTAAGATTATACGGCATATAAAAGATCTCTAGAGTGTTTATTTGATTTGGATGATTTCGGGGTAAAATTAAATATTAGTACTGGTTCTCATTGTTAGAGCTCGGGTGCCTCCCTCTAGAAAGAAAACTGGGCGTCAAAACTACCTGCGGCGATTGGTATCCGCCTATATGGTGTAGCACTAAAAAGAGATACCAACTTCCGAGGAATGTACTAAGTCTGGAATGGAAAAAATCCAATCCGCGGTTCATTAGAAATAAAATAAAAAGTCATTGATTATAGCCAATGGTAAAATGAACACCAAATAAATAATAATAAAAGGCCCAAACACAGTCATTTAGCAGTACAAGCAAAAAATATTCTAGTGGTAATTGAATAAAAAAATTTGAGATTATAACTCATCCACTGAATTTTCATAATATGTGAAGTGAAGAAATCAAGATTTAAGTTTCTTTAAAGCGCAATGAGTGGCATAACCCGCTTTACACAAAAGTTGAATTCGATCAAACTAATCTGTATAGTTACAATTTGTAAATAGAATTATGGTACGAAAATATTTACATACATGTGTTGTCAATCAGGGATTTGTTTCTTACATTACATACTTTAAAGGTTGATGCATAATTAGTAAAAAAAATCGTGTTATAGGAATACAGTTTTTTTTTAAAATCTAACACATTTTCCATAACTTGTGGATACTAACAAAATTCATGTTCATTACAAGTACATTTGACTTCAAAGCTTTAATATATTGAAGTTTACTTTGACAGGCATTCCAATGAATAGAAAAGCAACAAAATTTATACAACACCGAAACAGAACACACCCTTACTTACATCTTTAAGTGAAAGTTTTCAGTTGTTAATTAATTTCATAACGAGCCCGAATGCTTAGAACAACGGTTTTTCTTGATAATCGCGCTCGAAATTCTAACAGATAATTGAAACAGAATATTTTAATTAAATTGGCTTTATTTTTGTAACATCTATAAGGAATTATCAATACCTGCTTTTAAACACTGGAAAGTAATCCAGTGTCCTGGTACAGAAAGGAATACTATTTCGCCAAAATTACTACCAGAATCAAACATCACAGCTTAAGAATTCGAAATAAAATTGAAATTCAAATGATATGTATATGTATGTTTGTATGTATGTACATTCTTTGTGTTTCAATTTACGACAGAGGCTGTTGATTTAAATTACACTGTCCGTATACGTTCGTTTTTTTATTGTTTTATGCATAAAAATTAAAGGGAAAGGAACTTTACGGTGAATTTATTTAAATGAAAAACATTATTTCATATCAGTAAATACATTAAAAAATGAGTAAATCATTTGATACATTATTCAAAGTTACTTAATTGATAGAAAAAAGAAAAAATGGAGACCTCTAAAGATGATTTCGTATTAGATCCCATTTAGCTATATAAAAATGAATTGAATCTAGAGAATATATATGTAAAGTGTCTGGGTATAAGTAAAACAAAAAAGTATCGTAAAATGTTATATTTCGTATGAACATTTAATTTAAGATACTCTATATGTACAATGCTGATTTGCTATCTTTCTCCCTAGTGTGATGATGCCAATTAATATTAGTTCTAAAAAGTAAAAAAATGTTACGAAAAACTATACAGGGTGTCCCGAAACTTATGTTGGGGCTTGAGGAAAAAGATGCCATCAAACTCCATAAAAAAATTATGCATATACACAACCCACGCAAGTTTCTCAAAAGATTCTCCATTTAGTTAAAATTCCAAATTGGTACAAAACTTATTTTTTTTCCTCGCATAATAATCATAGAGAGTTTTTTTTTATTTGTGGAACATACATTTTTCATTTTAAGAAAAAAAAAACCTCTGTTGTCACTTTCCTTTACATCATTAGGTACTGTGACAGCAAATTTCACAATAGATTTTTCACTAACGTAATCTTATATAGCTGTGCCTTTAATCATAGTCACAATTAGAGCAAAAACCTTCTTTGGTTTAGATAAAACTAACGTAGAGTTATTTGCGGTTTGACAAAGCAACTTCACCTAAGTTGGACGCGCCATAAAAAGGAAAATATTACATACAACTCTAAGTATATTATTTCAAGATAGCCCATAGTGACAAATCCAAAATCGTGCAACACTTTCTAGATTTCTAAGCACAACAAGCATTGTCGTTTTATTTTCTTTTACAAATTTACTTCACTTTATAAAACTAAATATTAAGTATGTAACTCAAATTAAGAACTAAAGTTTTAAAAAAACAAAAAAATGAGTAAATATTTCATTTTTTTCTAAAACTTTAATTCACGCTCTATACCTACTTAAAAGTCACCACTTGAGGAGCAACCCTTCGGCCCAGTTCGGTCACAATTTCGAATGGTTTAAAATAAAATTTTCTTTTATGCAGCCCAGTAAGAGAATTCAACATGGTTGGAATCTGATGAACATGCTGGGCATGAAACTAAATCATGAAGTCCAATCCACCTTCCGAGATATTCCATGTCCAAATACTCCAGTACAGGACGCGCAAAATTATCTGGGCAAAACTCTTGTTGAAACCATGTCTATGAGAGTGTTGAGTGGTACATCTTCCAACAGGTCTGACAAATTGTTCCAGAGAAAAGTATGACAGTTATCTCCAATTAAAATTTTGGATAATTCAAACGGTCCAGTTATTTTTCCGTTTAATATTCCGATCCACATTATTAACTTTAAATTGAAATTAGGACCGATCTTCACGCATTAGATGCGAATTTTCCTAGTGGCATCCGTGCAAGTTCTATTAGTTTTAATATTTGTTCTTTTTAAATGTGGGTTCTTCAGTCCACAAAATTTTGTTCAGAAATTCAGGACCTTCAGCGTTTTCCACCAAAATTTTTCCTGCAAAACTCGAGCATCGGAGAGTAGTCACAAGGTTCACGGTGTACATGATGTTGGTAAATAAACTCGTGTACTTTTAAATACATCATTAAAAATACCTTCCGTGCTACCGTAGTTCTTTCAATTGATCACGCTGAAGTATTGGGAAGGTTTTCGACTTTATAACCAAAGTGTGATGTCATCGTATTTCTCAGGTCTTCCACCAGACGTACAAAAACTAAGCAATAATTACATATTTAATGCGGTTAAGGCAATACGGGTTACACCAGTCTTTTAAACTGTGGGCGTGCCCCCTAAGGGGGCATGATAACTCTACGAGGGGAGCACGAGCATATTGAAAAGATTTTTAGAAAAAATTATCAATTTACTCAAATTAAATAAAGAAAATACATTCTAGCGTAATAAAAAGTAAAATACGCATTTACATTGATATAATATATTTATAAACGTATCAACACTGCATAATGTATTTTTAATTTAGTTTAACAATACTAACTTAAGGTATCCGAAAACGTTCAGAGTACTTTTTAAAAAAACAACTGCATATTTAAACATTATAAATGCAATTTTAGGAAAGAATGCCAATAAAAACTAATATTAAACTAATAATATTTTAAATAAATTACCTAAATGTTACAAAAATCACAATTACGAGTGAAATTTTAGCAATATTTTTGAAAAACTTCAAAGCAATTAGAGCAAAATGTAAAAAACTTATATTAGTAAAAGTATTGCTAAAACAAATTAAATGCATTTATCTAGAAATTGTACTAAATTTTTAATGTTTTATTAAAATTTGAAAACTTTAGAGATTTTTGGGTAAACATTATGAGGAATGTGACATTCTTCATGAGACCATTATCTAAATAATAAATCATAACTCAAAAAGTATTTCTACAATGAGAAATATTTTAGTACATTCCCTAGAAAATAACATAAATATCAGGCTCAAAAAGTTTTATAGAAATACATTTGTAAAATGTTTAAGTTATCACACTCGCCATGATAGATTTTGAGCAATTTAAATGCGCACTTGTGGTAGATCAAATAGCCACTTTCAGTTTTTTCTTATTTTATAAAATTGATTGTAACTTGGCCTCTAGGTAGCGTGAAAACAAAACAAAGTATGTTCTTTAAAAAGCCAAAAGATAGCTCTATTCAATAAAAATTAAAACAAAAATATCTGTCTTGACCGAATTCGGTCATTTTCCACGTGTTCGGATACCTTAAGAAAAAGTTTAATAACTACTAATGATCCCATGGGCTTGTCATATGCAAAATTATATGTGAACATTAACACTTACCTTCTTCATCTTTTTTAGACTCTAGTTAGACCCCTTGTGTGCCGACAAGTATAACACAAGGCTTACAAACGTAAGTCAATACTCAAAACAATGGAAGTTACATTTAGAAGGATATAGGCACAAATGGGAACCAAAAGGATCATTGTTCATTTGTACGCGTTTCATAGTTAATCCCTTAAACGCCGATTAAAAGCTACATGTTTGCTCCGCGATGCCACCGTTTTTCACGAAGGCACGCACATGTTATATATTGAGAGGGGGTAGGAAACAATAAGCAAATCCTATGAAATAAATAAATCCTTTGCAAATATTGTGAAGGTCCTTCAATGGCATTCCAGAGCCTTCTGAATAATCTTATGAGTAGCAGTGCACAGGAAAGATGGTACTTCGTAAAGACGTATATATATGAGCGGGATAATTAAGACTTTGGCTGAGCGAGACGTTTATATGCACTGGTGGTACTGAAGAGGTTAAAGTTTCATGACAGTTTTAGTGTCAAACTTTAGTATTACTGAATTCAATATATTGTCATAGAATGGAGAGGGGGTTGCGATGCAAATTATGATTGACTATTGGGTCACAAATATTGAAAGTTTAAGGGGCACAGGACTTTGACTCACTTGAGACTTTTTTAAAATAGTCATTTTGTGAAATAAGAAAAAAAATGGCAACGAAGAGGTTCTATACCACTTTAGAACCTCTGATAAATGACTCATGTTTTGAAATAACTTGCTTAGTATGTAATATTTTTGTTCTTAGGGAGCATTAAAGTTAGATTTGTGATTACGATTAATATCTCGACTACGTAAGGTAACGTTTGTGAAAAATTTATTCTGAAATTATAATGTTTGTGGTCTTAGATCATAATGATGTGAAGGAAAGTGTCAACAGGATTGTTTCTAACACAAATTTATATGATTGTTATGCGCAGAAAAGAATAAATGATGTACCATTTGAGCATCTTAACTAAATGGGGTGTCTTTTGAGAAACATGGCTGGGGTTGTGTGTAAACTGTTTCTATTTGGGGAGAAATAAAGTTAGGCGACATCATTTTCTCAAACGACTCTTAACTGCAATTAACACTACGGCTATAAAAGATGACATCACTGAAAAAATCATCGTAAAACTGTAAAAAATTATAGTCATAGTATGTAATCGTGTGATGTAAGGTGTCAATTTTTCACATTTCTAATTGTAATTTATATAATTAGTAATCATCTTAGTTCTGAATTTTTAATCTATATTCATATAAATCGTGTACAGATCATTATAAAAAGAATATGGATACCACAACAAATATCACGATGGAATGATACAGTGAAAGTAGTTTGATATGACGGGGCATAGCGCAAAGCAGTGCTTGTTGTTGCTGGAATGGAATCCAAGATGGTGGCCTAGTGGTAATTTAATGATACACAATAATTTTAAAGAATTGTTTGTGGAAATGCATTAAAATGGATTTCAAATGAAGGATACAGGAAGAGATTGAGAACAACCAAGTTCAATCAATAAATAATGAATATCAATATAATATAATAAAAAGTAACATGTACTAAAAATAGTATTACATGCAGTATATAATAATCTTGTAATATAATTAAATAGTAATTATATATAATATTCATATAGTATGATTTAATAATAATTATTATTCACAATAATCATATAATATAATTTAGTAGTAATTATAAAAAGGAATAATCATCGCATTGTATTAAAATAAAAATAATACATGATAATACTCGTATTACATAACAATTATAAAAAAACATAACATAATAATAATTATAAATAAATAACATAATATGTAATAATATTTATAAATAAATATTAAAAAAACAATTTTAAATAACGAATATTACAGGATTATTGCATATAGTAATAATTGCATTTTTATATTACATTATTAATAAAATAATATTGCATAATATATATTAAAATTAATAATGAATATCAATTACAAAGTACTGAAAACTTGCAACATTCTAAAAACTGCAAGCTCCTTCAACAAATTTCATCGAACAAGGAACGTTCAAAAAAAGTATTTTTGAAACGTAATCTAAAGCGAAAGTAAATGATTTATTGCGGTAATTAAAATTACAACACTCATTCTTTTTAAAAATAATATCATATTACTCACCCATATTAAAAATATCCATATTGGACAATAGCACAAAATAAAATAGAAGACGGAAATAATAGAACAATTGCACTGAATATGGTTAAATTTTTAAAGAAATCCAATTAAAATCGTCTGAAATTAATTGGGCTACCTAATGGAAAAACCAATAACAGTTATTTCTAATATATGTTATCTCCATGACAATCACGTCGCTAGATGATAAAAATAACAAGGTAACCATATTGTAATGTTATAGCCCATCTTAGCGAACATAAACAACAACTCAGCGCGGGCCAGGTTGTATCAAACTAGCACCAATACATTAATGAATTACACGTCAATAAGTAGGGTAGAAAAAAATATATAGTTGTGCAAATATTTTTAACACATTGACTTTTCCCTATTTTTTTATATTTATATAGCGAAGTTGTAACGAATGACAAAAAGATAGTACTAGAGCGCCCTCTTCTGATCGTATGGATACTTACAGAGTGAGCCTGCCACCTCGGTGGAGGGCGGACGTGCCAATGTTCGCCCGTGAAAACCCCTTAGTATTTGTATTGTATGAATTGTTTTTGTGTCTTTGTAACCGTGCCCAATCAGAATGTGTACCAATTAAAACTATTTGAGCTAGCCACCGGTATTATTTTTTGAGTGCAGGTTACAAAATGGCGCTCAGCGTGGGGCGCCATTTTATAAACTGCACTAAAAAAAACACCGGCAGCTAGCTCAAATAATTTTAATTGGTTGTACATTCTAATTGAGTACAGTTATAAACACATAAAAACCGTTAATCTTTATACAAATAATAAAGGGTTTCCGTGGGCGGACATTGGCATGTCCTTTCTACCCCGTGGTGGCAGTCAGACTGATTACTTGTCCATACGGCCAGGAGAGGGCGCTCTATTACCATTCGTTACAAAGTTTAAATAAATCATCAATTAGTCAGCAGTCGTTCCCGAAGGCAAACCACTAAAGTATTTTCTATTTCTTATATTTTAAATGTACAATTTATGAAATTTCAGAAAAAACATTATTTACATGTATATTTTAAGATATCTGATTACGTGGAACTGAGCAAATTGGGTCAAATACATATTTTATGTTTTTTTTTATTTTATTGAATACAGCTACCGTTTGGCTTCGCAAAACATTCTTTATTTGTTTGTACGCTACCCAGAGACCACGTTGCAATTAATTTTATAAAATTATAAAAACCAGAAGTGGGTATTTAATCTACTAGAAGTAGGCAGTTAAATTCTTGAAAATTTATCATTACGAATATGATAACTCAAAACTGTTACTCAGATGAACCTGATATTTATATAATATTCTAGAGAATGTACAATTTTTTTTCGTTGTATGAATATTTTTTGACTTATGGCCAGTTAACATATTTTAATAATGGTCTGAAAAAACATGTTACATTTCTTACAATATTTAACCAATCAGCTCTAAAACTTCTAAATTTTATTAAAACATTCAAATTTTAGTACTTTCTCTAGATAAAAGCATCTAATTTTTTTTTAGTAATATGTTTACTGGTATGTTTATTACTTTTTTCTCTAATTGCTTTGAAGTTTTTCAAAAGTATTGTTAAAATCTCACTTATAATTGTGATTTTTTTAAACCTTAGACATTTTTTTTAAAAATATTATAAGTTGAATATTAGTATTTGTGTTGTCATTGATTTCTAAAAAAGCATTTATAATGTTTAGGTATGCTATTTTTTGAAAAAAAACATGTAGACTAAACAAAATGAAAATTTCTCTCATTGTTCACTTGAATACCTTAAAACAATCTAAAATGTCTTACATCATTGTTTTCAATGAAGCAGTATTGTTAATTGTATACTAATCATGAAAAGAATAAGAAAATATTTGCACATTTATTAGTTAGCGAGCTAATTGTGTGGTTGGAATTTGTACTCTTACAATTTCAGTGATTTAAGTGAAACTTAAGAAAAGTTTTTGCTTTAAGGTGATCGACTACGTTCGGAACTGTGATTTTGCAAAAGCGCATAAATGCTTTATTTTCATAATATTTAGTGTCCCTTAGATTAGAATATATGCAAAAAATTGTTTTATGGACATTTTGACAAAAAATGTTTATTTAAATACAATATTTTGGCAAAAAATTAACTTAGAATAATCTTTTTTTCCAAATGTTCTCCTTTTGGGAAAAATGCTTCTATTATAATAATATTTTGCCTATACACAGCTCAGACACCTCTCTACAAAGGCTCAACTAGAATTTTTGAAATATATAACTTAGAGTGGGTTTATTCATATTTTACTACAACAGGGAAGCCATTTAAGAAAAAAACGCGAATAATTATTTCAATTGGTGATAAATCTGAAAATAATGTAAATTTTTCAACTAGTTGAACCTCTGTAGAGAGGTCTGAGCTATATACAGGCAAGATATTATTATAATAGAACCATTTTTCACAAAATTAGAACATTTTGAAAAAAGATTATTGTAAGTTAATTTTTTGCCAAAATATTATATTTAAATAATTTTTTTTTATCAAAATGTCCTTAAAACAATTTTATACATGTATTCTAATCTGAGTGACACTAAATATCATGAAAATTATCCATTTATGCGCTTTTGCAAAATCACGGTTCCGGACGTAGGCGGGTACCTTAACAAAAGTGAAAATGTTTCAAGCAGTTTAGCTGTTTTTTTACCGTGGTGCATGTGATTTCGTGTATTTTTCGACTATCATTTAACTGGAATCCACACTGCTTAGTAGCCTTGTTGATCCACCTACTTTGCATTTCGCTTCTGTTTCTTGAGCAAAAATTCCATTCTGGACAAAAAGTAAATAATGTTATTAAATTGGATGCTAAAAATTCATTTGGACATATTGAGAGAATTTTAAAGGTTCAAGAATGGATTAACAGTTTAAATCTGGAGACTAATTTGCATGATTATTTTGATGAAGAAAAGGGTGACGGAGAAATTGATTCACTTGGGTCCGTCACTGCAATTTTGGATAACACCGAGGGTCCAAATAAACTCTCATTAGACGCAATTTAAAATACGAAAACACCAAAACAGAGCATACTCCTTTCAAAATCCGAGCTATTACTCTTTCTGAAGAAAAAACAGAAGACTTATCGGATAAAGCAAAAGAATCTTTGGTGGATACTTCAAACAAGTCATGGTCCAATGATAAATTAGATGTACTTAATTTCAGTAATGCTGATGTTGAAACTGAAGAACCTGAACTGAACGAAATTTTAAAAAATTCAATGGCGATGAACGGTCGATTTCCAGATTTATTCAATGAGAAATATCATTTATTTCCGAATTTAACTGATGATACACAATATGCTGCTCTTACTAACGACTCTGAAATTCCTGAAGTATATAAAGTATCCACTCCCAACCATTATTCAGAAAGTCCTCCACACAAAATTCATCACATGATGCTGTTTTCGTCAAATCTGATTCATCTGCAGATGCTTCACCCCAGGAATCCAAAGCGATGCAATTGCTTAATGGCTTAGAAGAAAATGCAATGGATTCTCTAAAAAGCATACAAAAAGAAAAAAATTCGGTAATATCAAGAAGTTTTTCAAAATAATGAAGAAAATTAAGACTTCTGGCATTTCATTTCAAACATTGTAACAACTAGTTTCTTCGGAGGATGTGTTTTCAAGTTGTTTTTATTTATTTTTTTCCGATTTTTATCTTTACTGTACTCTTTAGGGCAACTACTTTCCACACTTCATCTTGCACATGATCCACCTATTCAACACTGCATTGTACTTAAGGCGTTATTTCAACTCCAAGGAGTGAACTCATATTTCTTGTATATATGACTGAATATGCTTCATAGAAGCTTCCCTTAAAATGAATTTCATCCTTTACAGGTTTTACTCAAAGTAGACTTTTGAGCCTTAAGAAGGCGATATTCCCTATTATGACTTTGTGAAACATCGTATAAATATGGCTGGATGACGGATGGCTGAAAGATATTTCAGTTCAAGTGTAGTATAGAGGGAATACTTCAGATTTGGCGGTTTTTCTGTAGATTTGGCGATTTTTATCAAAAATGCCACGGGGAGATAAGGAATTCATTCTGGCAAACTGTTTAATTTAGTAACCCTTGATTTTTGATTTGTGGTCTTATGCAGATACGGTCACGTGTTCTTTTTAAAAAATTGCTATTGGTTAATTAATAAAATAGCGGATAATTTGAGCTCGAGCAGACGATGTGAAAATTAATTATTCGAACTTTAATTTATTTTTTTTCATTTTCAAAGTTATTTTCGTCCTCGTAGGATCTAAAATTGTGAAAAACAATTTTAATCGTTCCATTTTCCTGCTTTTTTGTTTTTTTTCTTCGACTTATCCTGAAAAGTATGTCTGAAAGATATGATTTGCGTTTTTTTATGAATTGGAACAAAAGGGAAAATTGAATGTGATAGAGTGGTGTATGAAAAAAGGATTGATTGCTGCCAGCGCTGAATGTTCGGTTTGCCAGAAAGCGATGCGTCTGATGAAAAGGAATTCAAGTGATGGGTATATTTGGGAATGCCGGAAGAGAGGAGCGAATGGACATCGCACGAGGATATCTGTTAGGAAGAATAGCTGGTTTGAGGAGACTAAGTTAGTATGATTGAAATTCTTAAGTTGACGAATATGTGGGTGCGAAAGACCAACCGTGACTTCATTGCTTTTGAACTAAACGTTGCAAAGAAAACAGTCACGGATTGGATGAGTTTTTGTTGAGAAGTATGCATGGAAATGTATGCGTACGAAAGCTCGATTCTTGGAGGTCCGGATGTGATTGTAGAAATAGACGAGAGAATGTTCGGTAAAAGGAAGTACAACAGAGTCAAACGAGTGAAAGGAACCTGTGTGTTTGGAGGCATTGAAAGATCAACGAATAAGTCATTCTTCCATGTGTTTCAGGATAGGTTGAAGGATACTCTTCTCGAATCAATCCTGAGCAACATAAAGGAGGATACTACCATCATATCGGATTGCTGGAAATCTTACGATTGCCTGGAAGATGAAGGTTTCCTTCATCTTTCTGTTTATCACAAAATGTACTTCAAAGATCCAGAAACGAGCGCTCACACGAACTCCATCGAGGGTTCGTGCAGCGCCATTAAAAAATCTCTACGTGGAATCCGCAAGTGTGATGATCAATTTGATTCGTACCTTGCGGAGTTCATGTGGAGAAAACTTAAGCGACCTAGCAATCCGAATGATCTATTCACTGCCTTCTTAGAGGCAGTGAAAAAAATATACCCTCCTTTAAAAGAACTCACCTGAACACAGGTAAGCCTACTTCTGGAATATTCAACTTTTACGATTACTTTTCGATTAAAAAAAAACTTAATTTTTTAATTTTATGCATTGATGGTGTATTAAAAATATTTATTTTTAATTCACATAAATATCTATTCATTTTTCTTTCAAAATAACAATTTTCAATTTCTTGGAACATCTAACGATAAACTATGTAGCTTGGCATACGATTCCGATCGACAAAAATATCCATCACCGAAAAAATTACCTTGGTGACCGCTCTCAGTCACCAAATAAAACGACTGCGCCAAGTGCCCCCCCATACTACACTTGAACCGATATTTCTAAAGATCTGGCTTGGAGAGAGCCTTCTGATATTTCTACTGGGCTGAATAGCAATAAAAGCTGCAAGAGGACTATACTTCCGGGGACTTCGATGACTGCTTTCACTGGGTTTTTCAAACATGTGTTTCATGAGTCTTAACGTAATATCAAGAATAGAGAAACTTGTAATAGCTCAAAATTTTTCACAATAGCCAAACTTTAAACAATTCCTTTTACTCAAAATAAAATTTAGGCTTAAAAATATTTGCATTCGTCTCTTTATTTTGTTGTTTTTATTTTGCCTTGAATATTGTATGCGCTTTCTTTTTAATATCTTTATTAAGTATATTAATAGCATATTAAGCGTAACGGTATTCATATAGTTTTTCAAGGAACTAAAAACAATTTATTTTGATATTTGTAGATAATATACAGTTGTATCGGTTCGTCAAAAGCAAAATAAAATTTATTGCTTGTTATTTTAATAAACTTAATTTATAAGAATGGAAACCATAATTAGATTTCTTTGGGTTTAAAATACTTATGAAGATAATAATCCTGTTAAATAAACTTAGCATTTTTGTATGTGTTCTGTAATTACCCCATTTTAAAATTCGTTTTAATGTGTGGTAAATTTAATTTCCTTTTATTATCTAAAAATCCGATCATAAATTAATATTTTATTGATTTGTGAAAAATAATTTTAAAAAAACAACTGCTAGTGAAAATTTATGCTTATTTAAAAGGAAGAATTATAAATTATTCTTTGAAATCTACTCTTCCAAGATATATGGCAGCACAGGTTCTAAGATGAGTATTTTAGTGGGGAAGGCGAATAGTTTTATAGCAGAAATTGCATTTTCAGCTGACGGCGTTTTCAGCGGATTGCAAAGACTATCATTTTTGTCCCGGAAAAATAATTGATATCAAAATTTAAGTGTCTTATTTTTTGTATGTTAAAGAGAACCTTAGAAAACAATTTGACTCTTTGTTTTAAGTGAACAGTGTATATAATTAATTTTACAGTTGAATATCTTTAATTAATTAATTATTTCTAATGGATTAAATATCTCAAAGTTGAGTATTTTGTAATGTATATCCCTGAATTTTCAATGTAGTGATCCAAAAAAAATATTGCATGAAAAAACTGCAGTAAATCTCATAATGCGGTAGATAAAGGGTTAATTTCCTCATTTTAAAATTATTTTAATCTTTATTTTATCTCAACTATAGATATGATTGTATATTAATTATATTTCATCCATTTGTGAAAAATAAGTAAAAAAAAAAAACTACTGCTAATGAAAATTTATACTTACATAAAATCACAAATGCATAGATATATTTGTCTAAAGTTGTTTAAATGGCTAAATTATCAAATGTTATTTGTGACTTGCATTGAATTGTAAAAAATAAATATGTAAAAAAATTATAAATATATATAAAAAAATGACATATGAAAAAATAAATTTATGACATTTCTTTTTTCTTACCCCTCCCAATTTTTTTTCTTTGCATTACTTTAAATATTCTCTCTCGAAGATAACAAAGTTAGTTGAACTAGAGTTAAAATAATTTGAAGAAAAAGGTTCTAAATGCTATCATAAAATGGTTTTATTCTTTCAGAAAACTTTGGACATTAAAAAAAGAAGATTTTTGCCATCGATAGCTTCAAATTGAAAGTGTAAGGGATCGCGAAGACAAAATTCTCTATTTTTATTAGTTTATTTATTTTTCATTAATAGCTCATACTATACGATTAAATTTCTACTTTCTAAGACAATGTTTTCTTGACAGACAATTAATTTTGATCCTGACCAAAAGGAGGCATTTTTTAGTGGAATTGTAAATTGAAGAAGTATAAGAGAAAAGAATATATTTTTGAAAATGGAATACTATGCCTATGAAAGATATGAGATTGAGACAAAATCAAAATTATTAAAGACATTTCCAAGATTAGACTTTTCTTCTGTGAGAAGATTCACAGATAAAATAAATGGAAATAAAACTTCATTACACAACAATATCACTAAATGGAAAAAAATTGAGGTAGTATATTAAAAATATATTTTTTTATCTCAATTTTCCTATTTATTTAAAATTATTTATTCCTTATTTTATTTTTTCTTCGGTTTCTTACAAATTATATTGGTTGCACAACGTTTTATTTAAACATCGACAAAAGCTAAATGTATCATTATGCTGTGACGACTTCTCTAAACAAATGAACCATACTCTATACTACTTTTGAAAATTTCGAACAGTGATGAAGTAAAAACAAAAAAAAAAATTATTTTGTTTACTTACATGTCTAAATAAAAAGTAATATATAGTTAAATATTTCATCTTTTAAGTTTTTTGTGTACAGAAATACGACGCTGACTTCATTTTGAATGAAGTCGTAAACTTTACCGATACCTCAATGCGTTAAATTTAAGGAATTACGTGAGTACCGAAAAGTATTGTTCATGATATATTTAACCCGTTCAGGACTGGATGATTTTTCTTGCTAAACCAATCATCATTTAAAAATTCATATAAAGTAATTACTGTAATAAAATACGCCAAAATTTTTATATTTTATAATCTGATGAATATTCATATGTTCCAAATTAAGATTACACCTGTGTAATCACGGGCCTCAGAACGGGCACAACGCAATGTCATATATGAGACCATGTAAACTGAAGTGATCACATATATGTTATTAAGGTCCTGAACAAAACTCGCGAATTTTTCATCCATTTGATGTGCAACGTACACATAGTCTTCCACCTTGTGACTTCGATCTCAACCTTTAGTTCTGCAGAGAAAAACAAGGGTGGAGGAAAATAGTAAGGATACGAAATTCATGAACAAATACTTGCGGATTAAAGAATTCTTATTTTAAAAGATATATATAAATTTACACAGCTTACACTTGAGAAACCAACATCTAATGCGTGAAGATCTGTACCAATTTCAATTTTTTCTAAAAATCTTTTCAATATGCTCGTGCTCCCCTCGTAGAGTTATCATGCCCCCTTAGGGGGCACG
The DNA here is from genome assembly GCA_019973935.1 of Trichonephila clavipes. Taxonomy (NCBI): domain Eukaryota; kingdom Metazoa; phylum Arthropoda; class Arachnida; order Araneae; family Nephilidae; genus Trichonephila; species Trichonephila clavipes. The sequence continues at coordinate 105,007 of BMAU01006396.1, read as the reverse complement.
CCCACAGTTTAAAAGACTGGTGTAACCCGTATTGCCTTAACCGCATTAAATATGTAATTATTGCTTAGATTTTGTACGTCTGGTGGAAGACCTGAGAAATACGAAGATGACATCACTTTGGATAAAGTCGAAAACCTTCCCAATACTTCAGCGTGATCAATTGAAAGAACTACGGTAGCACGAAAGGTATTTTTAATGATGTATTTAAAAGTTCACGAGTGTTTTACCAACATCATGTACACCGTGAACTTTGTTACTACTCTCCGATGCTCGAGTTTTGCAGGAAACATTTTGGTGGAAAATACTGAAGGACCTGAATTTCTGAACAAAATATTGTGGACTGAAGAACCCACATTTAAAAAGAACAAATATTAAAACTCATACAACTTGCACGGATGCCACTAGGAAAATTCGCATCTAATGCGTGAAGATCGGTCCTAATTTCAATTTAAAGTTAATAATGTGTACCGGAATATTAAATGAAAAAATAATTAGACCGTTTAAGATATCCCAAATTTTAAATGAACCAAATACCTTAATTTTCTTCGAAACAATTGGTCAGACCTGCTGGAAGATGTACCATTCAACATCTACAAGAAAATGTGGTTTCAACAAGATGGATTACCAGCGTATTATGCGCATCCTGTACGGAGGCATTTGAACATGGTACGTCGTGGAAAAGAAACTGGACGTCATGGTTCAATTTCATGGCCAGCTCGTTCACCAGATTTCAAACCTGTCTATTTTTTTACAAGAGTTCCATAAAGAAAATGTTTATTTTAAACCAGTAGATAATGTGATGGAACTGCGGCAAAGAATTGTTGAAGCAGTGGATGAAATAACTCCGAATTCACCAAGTGGCCACTTTTAAAAAGTTGTAGAGCCTGCATTCATGTACAAAGTAGATAATTCATCAAAGTGTGATAAAAAAAATTTCTACATTTTAGTGTTACATTTATTGTTTAATTTGTTATAAACTTATGATTCAGCTATATAAAACGAAGTCATTTTGTAAATGAAAGCAAAATAGCAATGATTGTTAGCGATAGAAATGTAGCAAGTGTTTTACCATTTTTGATTTATCACTAAATGACCATCTTTTGAAATAAATTACTTAGAGTAATATGTAATATTTTTCTTTTCATGAACTGTCAAACTTAGTTGACATTTTTTTCAAATCGATTCAAGCTACATTAGTATCAACTAAGCCAGCAAAAGTTTTCCGCTCTATTTATCAATGTAATTAATAGCGTGGCTATGAAAGATCACGTTAGAGAAAAACTCAAAATAAACTTGTGGAATTTGCGAACAGAGTTCCTACTGATGTGATGGAAGGTATCTACAGACGTAAATCATCAACAGAAAATATCCAAAATGACTTCGTGATTACATATGTTGATAAGGTCTCTGCTAATTATGCCATAATTTGTAAATATTTTTACAGTAAAATATTAAGTAACCACATTTTAAATAATAATTCATTTCAAAAATCAATTCACAATAATAGAGAAGATGATAATCGTCTCTTAGCTTTGAACAAAAGACTGAATATTCATCTAAATAATGTTAAATATCCAAGTATTTTTTTAGCATCAAAATTTCATAAAATCCCTATAAAGTTCCGTAGTATCACCAATGGATACAATACATACATCACGAAGTCTGGGAAGATCTTACAATGTCTTCTTCAAAATCTAATTGATAACTTACAAAACACGGCAATAATTAAAACTAGCTTAGAGATTGCTAGAGTTACTAAGGATATGTTAATTTTTTCATGCATGGCTTTGATTTCAAGGACCTTTTTAATTCTATAGATATTGACGATATGATTAAGGTTCTACAGTTAATTTATGATAAATATGAATTATATACTTCAATGAAAAGAGAAAAATTTGATATTCTTGTTAACCTCGTATTAAAAGAAAATTTCATTGCATTTGATCAGAATCTTTATAAACACATTAAAGGATTACCTCAGGGTGGTCCAGCTAGTAATTGTTTAGCGAACCTATATTTACATTTTTTTGAAATTGATCATGTGTTGTCAATGATTCTTACTTGATTTATCGTCATATAGATGATTTAATAATCTTTGGTAAAAATAGTGAATACAGACCAAATATTACGTTCTACCCTGATTATCTCAAGCTCCTTAAAACTAACTTCAACTCTAATATGGTGGAATTCTTGGATTTAGACTTGCATCTTATTAACAATAATGTAGTCAGTAACATTTTTGACAAAAGGGATTCGTTTAAGTTCCGTATAATTAAAATTCCTGTATGGAATAGTAACTTGCATATATCAATTTACAGAAATATCATTTTGAATTTTTTATTTAGAAATGATAACTTAACTACCCACAAAATAGATAAATACAATAATGTAAAAAAAAATTTCAGTGTTGTTTAGATCATGAATACCCTTTTAATTTGTTAAGAACTTATATTCATCACAAATACATTAACCGTCTTGCTACTTCTAATTCCAAAACCACCATACAACAATAAAATTTCAAAGTCGGCATGTTAGTGGTCTTGCTGTGAAGATTATATCGTAACAGTTTACATTTTTTTCACACACATCTTGAACATCTTACACATTGTTGACAACCAACCAAATTAGAGCCTAGCAAATTTACATTTTTGACAATCAACCAATTCAAATTCTACCATATTTGATTGTCGTCTTTTTTGATATCTGTCTTTGCTGGCTGGTTTAAAAGTTAAAGTCAAAAGATGTGTTTATGTATATTCGAATTTTTTAACTTGTTGAATATTTGATTTTCATTCATGTCAAGACGGTTGATTCTCTTCGTAAAAGCTCTGTGAGTAAAGAAATTTTGTTAAATTATATTTTGAAAAATACTTTTTTTTATGTAATTGTTTTAGGATTTTTCCACTTTTCTTTCTTAATTGTTTTGCGATTTTTCTGCATTAAGAGTTTGGGAAAGTTTGTTACATAATAGTAGGGAGTGGTTTTATCATATTCTCTGAGTTTTTACATACTCTCAATTTTTGTTTATTTTATTTGGTTTTTCCTACCGAGTTGCAAAGGGGGAAGGTTGGCGCCTTCAAACTACTTTAACTCCACTTATTCGGTCCTAAGTCCGAAATTGCTTTCTGACTCGCTAGGTTCTTCTTTTTTGAAGTTTCTTTTTTTATTTTTCTATAATTTTGATCTTCATGTTTAGCCTTTATATTTTTATTACGCTATTTCTTGTTATGTTCTTTATCTATTATTTATTATTTCTTGTTTTCGATATATAATACAAATTTCTTTCATACACAAACACACACACATATATATATATATATATATATATATATATATATATATATATATATATATGTATGTATATATATATATATATATAGTGATGAGAGGTTCAAAGTCAGTTTTTTGGAATTCGTTTCAATTTCCTCTCACTGGACAGTGACATTCCTCCTGCAAGGGTATGCCAGAGATTTCCCGCACTTCCGAAAGTTCATCAAACCCTATGCTGTAACTCTGCGCTGGTCTCTGGACCAATCAGAGAAAATTAAGTGGACAAGACAAAGTGTCCGCTCTAGGATTTTTGTGTAAAAATTCGCAAAATAACACTGGACACACCCCGATTTGCAGGGAGACAGACAGAGCCGATCCCAGAGCTAGAGAATCAAAATAAACTTCTGCGGAGACTCCGGGCGTCAACCATGTCAATTCCCCTACCCTGCTTTTTCCCTCTCTCAAGCTAAGTTAAATTTTGATCTTGTAGTGAAGTAAATTTCCAGATACTTTAATAAATTTAATAATTGTTTTAAAACTATACGATCAGTGTATAATTTATTGTGAGATGAGTGTTTTAATTTTAGAATTAGTTAACTTAATTAATTGTCATGATGCGATGTGAAATTAGGAATCTGGGTTCGAAATTATAGAATTTAAACAAAGCTGAAATAGCGTCGCATCTTCTGGTTCCGTGACCAGCCGTCGAATTTTTTTTCTTTGCACCATCTGGTGCCGTGACATTTTTCTTCTCCTAGACACGATGTTGTGTTGTGAAATTAATTTTCTTCAAAATTTTTTTAGTTGTTTCCTTGTAAGTTTAAATTTAAACGAGATGTTGGGTCACCGAATGATAATCTTAGTTCATCTGTTAAACATGTAAAAATTTCTTATTGTGTGCCATTGTGTTTTGATTGTATTTATTACTCAATTTTTCCAGTTGTGAAAATTTTTTTTGTATATTTGTTGCGAGTACAGTGAAACATTGTGATGAGTTCTTTTTTTTAAATTATTTAGAATTGATACATTGTATTTCATGGAATGTTAAAAAGTGATGTTGATTAGTGAAGTGAAATTATTTTTGGGAATTATGTTTAATTATGTGTAGCACTTGTAATAATTTTTTTTTGCTTTTTTGTTTTAGTTAAAATTACTTTAGTCTGTATGTGTCGCCTCATATGTCATGGGTTGCATTATCGATTTTATGTTTATAAATTTTTTTTCTGAAATTTTCAACTGCATTTGCGATTTCTGAAATTCATTTCTCAATATGGAAATTCGCATGTATTTGAATGTAGAAGAATTTTTTTTCTCTCAATTTTTTTTTTAAAGTATTAATCGATATAGTTATTTTTTATAATCGGATTTGCATGGTTTTTTATTGTCTTAATTGTACATTCTGTCTTTTGTGTTGACGGTGGCTAGCAATCATCATATCGCAAAAGATTGTATGTTCTCTTTTTTTTTCCTTCTGCCTTTGTAAACATTGGGGATGCATCCTGATCAAATGCACACTCATAGTTTGCAATTCTAAATTTAATCGCATTAATTTTTTTATTAATTTCAATTGTAACCAATGCTTGTAGTGAATTTATTAAATTTCTTAGGCTATTAAGCATTCTTAGAAGCTATAATTTTTTTTATCGTGTACACTATTCGCTTCAATGTATAGATTTTAATTGCAAATCTGAATTTAATTACATAATTTTTTAAAATTGTAACCAATGCTTGTAGTGAATTTTTTAAAATTTCATAGGCTATTAAGCATTCTCGGAGGTTATTTTAATTTTTTGTTGACCTACGCACTATTCGCTTGAATTTCTAATTTTTTTATTTTATAATAATTTTTTTTTAGTTTTTTTTACTAAAGATTTTTATCGTTGCTCTTTGTGAACCATCGCAATTTCTTATGCTTTGAGTACTGTTAGAGGTTAAAATAATAATTTTTTTTGGTGGCCTGATACATGCACATCATATTAGTCTTGTCAAGATTTTGATGTTATACGATTATGAGGTGTCTGTTTCTTTGTGCCAAGTTTGTATTGATTATATATGTTTTCACTTGTACTTATTTCTTATCACAAAGTATTTTGTTCGATGCTCGGATGTGTGGTTATTGTGAGTATCGAACCTGTTATACATACAATTTTTGAATTTACTATGTGTTACTCGTCTTATTTTTTTATGATTTAGTGGCACATGATTCTGTGTGATTATTCGATTATTTCTATTTGTTATTTTATATATGTTGTCCTTGTGAATTGTTTGGTGACCCATTCGACAATTATTTGTTCGTAACATGAATTTTATTGCAGTTGTTAGTAGTTAATTTTTTCCCTCTCACCGCTAACGGAATTGGGACTTAATTTTTAGAATTTACTTTATAAAAATTTTTTTCTTTCTTTCTGTTACATTTTCAATTGTAAATTGTAGGAATGACGCAGTGGGTGCTTGAGTCTGCGGCGGAAGTCAAATGGGGTCAAGTTTTTCTTTCTATACACTGGTTTTAGTTTCATGGCTAATATGGTTTCCCTGGGACACAATTCTTTCTCTTACAGCATGCATCAGCTACTGTTCACCACCTATCGGGGTCACAGGATGGCCGAGCTCGAATAGTCGAAGGACTCCAGTTGATGGCATCGTTCAAGGATTGGAGAGAATTGATGTGTTTCCGTTTTTTCTCCTGATGGGACATTTATAGTTGAAGGACTCCAGTGGATGGCCTCGTTCAAGGATTGGAGATAATTCATGTGTTTCCGTTTTTTCTCCTGATGGGACATTTATAGTTGAAGGACTCCAGTGGACTCTAGTGGATGGCATCGTTCAAGGATTGGAGAGAATTGATGTGTTTCCGTTTTTTCTCCTGATGGGATATTTATAGTTGAAGGACTCCAGTGGATAACATCGTTCAAGGATTGGAAGGAATTGATGTGTTTCCGTTTTTTTTCCTGATGGGACAATTCGGTTTAAACGTTATTGTGAATTTTTTTTTGTGCTGTGTATTTGAGAGAGGGGAGGAGTGATGGGAGGTTCAAAGTCAGTTTTTTGGAATTCGTTTCAATTTCCCCTCACTGGACAGTGACATTCCTTCTGCAAGGGTGTGCCAGAGATTTCCCGCGCCTGGGGGTCACTAGACCCATAAATTGCGGGGTGCGTCAACAGATTTCCCGCGCTTCCGAAAGTTCATCAAACCCTATGTTGTAACTCTGCGCTGGTCTCTGGACTAATCAGAGAAAATTAAGTGGACAAAACAAAGAGACCGCTCTAGGATTTTTGTGTAAAAATTCGCAAAATAAAACGGGACGCACCCCGATTTACAGGGAGACAGACAGAACCAATCCCACAGCTAGAGAATCAAAATAAACTTCTGCGGAGACTCCGGCCGTCAACCATGTCCATTCTCCTACCCTGCTTTTTCCCTCTCTCAAGCTAAGTTAAATTTTGGTCTTGTAGTGAAGTAAATTTCCAGATACTTAAATAAATTTAATAATTGTTTTAAGAGGACTTGGTACCCTAAAAATCACAAACCTATCGTTTTTTTTATTTTCATTTAATCTTATTCTTTGCATTATTATCTTTCGATTGATATATCACTTGTGCATGTCGGAAACTTAGAAGTTGACTAAAACTTCATTTTAAAACAAATTAGGCAATTCAGCCACACCCCCTTTTTAGAAAAAAAAAGCTAAAAAGTGCTTTATGATAAAAAAAAAATCTATTTTAGAAATAGAAATAATAAGTATAAAAAAGAATGTGTAGTATTAAAAGCAGAATATTTCCAAGGCAATACAATCATGTAATTTTTCTTCCTTGTTAAATGTGTGCATGTAAAATTTTTAAATTAAGGCATTTTATATTAATAATTTTATATAATTTCAGTTCTTATTCCTGATAGATTTTTCATACAAATGTAATACTTTAATATTATAAGAAGAAAAACAGCTAAAATTTCTGTCGTGACAGAAAAAAAAATTTTTTTAACATTTTTCTTGAATTTTCATGGGCAATTAGTACTCTCTAAAATTTGATCATTTATAAAAATGTGTGGGTTGAAAAAATATGAAAGTGCAATTATTTTAAAGAAAAACGTATAACTAATATCTTAAAGTGGTATTTTAAGTTTCATTAAGCTTATAATAATTATTTTTTCAGAATTATAAACTTTAAACCTGTTTTTCTCAGTTTGTGTTTTTCGAAATCTTAGTGCATTCAAAATGCTACTCCTGCGACAACTATTTACCAATCACTTCCATTTTTTTCTTGCGTGTTGAAAATAAAGCATGTAACAAAATTAGGGATCCGCTTTGCTATAAACTGAATTTCTTTTTTTTAAAAAAAAATAAAATGTAAGACATGTTGGCTTTTTCGTTGATTTTTAGCCTGTATATCAACATTTTATTTTTTCTCAAAAACGAATGAAGTTATTCTAAAATCGATCCCTAAAGTTGTTTAGATCATCCATAAGAGTATTATAAAAAATTTGAGGTCAAAAAACTAATTTTTACAAAAGGAGTAGAATTTTAAAATTTTCCCAATTTTCTTCAAAAAATTTAAATTTTTAAAATTGTGTGAATAATATATGAAAATTTTCATCTGGTAACATTTTCTTGAATAGAAACATTGTATAAAATGCTAAAGTAAAATTTTTAAATACGTAAATAAAGAAGTTTGCTCAAAGGGTGCCAAGTCCCCTTAAAGTATAAGATCAGTGTATAATTTATTGTGAGATGAGTGTTTTAATTTTAGAATTAGTTAACTTATTTAATTGTCATGATGCGATGTGAAATTAGGAATCTGGGTTCGAAATTATAGAATTTAAAGAAAGCTAAAATAGCTTCGCATCAATATATATATATATAGTATAATAAAATAAAAGTGAAGAAGTACTAGAACCTACAATGTCAAAGAAGTAAGAAATTGGAAAACAGCAGACGCAACAAATGTAGGTACAAAAAAAAAAACATTCGGCTAAACTGGAGACCTATTATGATTTCTAAAGCTGTCGCTCAATTAGGCCAGCGAATTAGGGTTATTCAGTGCTTTGTGGATCCACCCTTCCCCTCACAGCAGAAATTTTCGACATAATTGATAAAAAAGCCAAGTTGAAAAGTTAAGCCTAATACAACACGTATATATCTATATATATAAAGGAGAAAAGCGACTCACTCACTCACTGTCTGACTAATCACGATATCTCCGGAACTATTAAACCTACAGACTTGAAATTTGGTAGATAGGTTCCCTTCATGGAGTAGACGTCAGCTAAGAACGGATTTTTCAAAGTTCGAACCCCAAGAAGCGTTACGGGGGCTTAAAAGGCGTTAAAGATAATTATTTCCTATACTAAACTATTAGATGTACAGTCGTGAAACTTGGTACACACAAATATATTTCTTTCATAAAGTAGAGATTCCCTAGATAATGATTTTTACAAAAATCGACCTCCAAGGGGCGTTGAGGGCACTTAAGGGGCGTTATACATAATTATTTCTATTTTTAACCTATTAGACGTACAGTCTTGAAATTTGGTATAAGCGGCTTCCTTTCATAGAGTACAGATCCCCTACAGAATGGGTTTTGTGAAAATCGACTCCCAAGTGGCGTTGTGGAGAATTAAGTGGCGTTATAGGCAATTAACTCCTTTTTTAAACTATTAGACGCAAAATCTCGAAATTTAGTGAGCTGATTCCATTCATTGAGTAGAGATCTGCTATAAGATGGGTTTTGTGAAAATCGTTTCCTAAGTGGCGTTGCGGGGGCATAAGGGGCGTTATAGGTAATTATTTCCATTTTAAACTATTTGACGTACAGTTTTGAAATTTGGTAAGTGGATTCCTTTAATAGAGTATAGATTCCGCTGCAAAATGGGTTTTGTCAAAATCGACTCCCAAGTGGCGTTATAGGCACCTAACTCCTTTTTTAAACTATTAGGCGTAAAATCTCGAAATTTAGTAAGCTGATTCCATTCATTAAGTAGAGATCTGCTATAAGATGGGTTTTGTGAAAATTGTTTCCTAAGTAGCGTTGCGGGGGCTTAAGGGGCGTTATACATAATTATTTCCATTTATAAACTATTAGACGTACAGTCTTGAAATCTGGTAAGCGGATTCTTTTAATAGAGTACAAATCCACTACAGAATGGGTTTTGTGAAAATTCACCTCAAGTGGCGTTGTGGAAAATTAAAGGGCGTTATAGGCAATTAACTAATTTTTTAAACTATTAGACGTAAAATCTCGAAATTTAGTAAGCTGATTCCATTCATTAAGTAGAGATCTGCCATAAGTTGAGTTTTGTGAAAATCGTTTCCTAAGTGGCGTTGCGGGGCTTAAGGGGCGTTATAGATAATTATTTCCATTTGTAAACTATTAGACGTACAGTCTTGAAATTTGATTACTAGATTCCTTTCATAGAGTACAGATCCGCTACAAAATGGGTTTTGCGAAAATGAACCCCAAGTGGCGTTGTGGAGAATTAAGGGGCGTTATAGGCGATTAACTCCTTTTTTAAACTATAAGACGTAAAATCTTGAAATTGAGTAAGCAGATTCCTTTCAATGAGTAGACATCGGTTATAAGATGGGTTTTGTGAAAATCGTTTCTAAGTGGCGTTGTAGGGGCTTAAGGGGCGTTATAGATAATTATTTCCATTTTTAAAGAATTCAACGTACAGTCTTAAAACTTGGTAAGCGATTTCCTTTCATGGTGTAGAGATCCACTACAAAAAATGTTTGTGGAAAATTGATCCCCAAGGGTCACTGAGGGGGATTAAGGGTACGTAATAGATAAATATTTCCGCTTTTCAACTAATAGAACCACCTGCTTGAAAATTAGAAGGTATGTTCCGTTCATGGAATAAAGTTACTTTCACAAAGATTTTGGCGAAAACGGACCCCCAAACGAGTGGGTTTGCGAGGGATTAAGGAGCGTTATAGAAAAATTCCTGTTTTTCAATTTAACTCATTTACTTGAAATTTTTTGAGCACTTTTCTTTATTTGAATAGAGTTCCACTAAGAATGGATTTTACGGAAATCAACTCCAGGGGGAAGCGGGGAGAGTTATTGGGGCTTATTGATAGACAAAATTCCCGTATTTGAACTGCTAAGACTATAATAATAAAATTTTGTTTGCATGCTTCTTTTGTTGAATTGGAATCCGCTAAGAATGCTGTCAACGAGGTATTGATGATAAAAATTCCGTTTTTTGCTCTGTTAGATTTAGACTTGAAATTTAGCACACATGTTTATTTTAGGGAGTTAGAGATCCATTGAAATTTGCTTTGGTGGAAATCCACTTGATTGTTAGGTTAAGTGAGTGAAAACAATCTTTCTCCTATTTTAGATATAAATAGAAATTAGATATTATAATTTATGTTCTTTTTATATGAAGGGGCGAGAGTGTAACAGCTTTAAATATATTTTTCAATACAATCGAATTCTTAATGCTTGATATCAATATTTAATATATATGTAAACAGTATAGATATGTACAACATCGTGAAATTCCCAGTGAAGCGGGTGGGTAACGGCTAGTATACATATATATTCTCAAACCCCGACTTATACGAACAACGTTAACTTAAATAAACTAGCAATTTTTTTCCGATTTGTGACTGTAATTAACAGTACGTCTGTGTAAGTTGATGTTAGAGATATAATCATCGTAAATTTAGGACATTTGTGGTTGTAGTGATAAATAATAAGATGGAAGTTGTCAATTTTCCACATTTTGAAAAATATGCTCATTCTTATTGTACCAAATGCTGGGGATGTTTCTTCTTTTTTTTCACATAATAGATACGAAATTTCACCTTGTGCCTGCTTATCGTTAGGTTTTTCTGATACCCTGTATAAAGAAGGTGATTTGATGTATGTCGCATGTGATTAAAGAGAGACAGAAATCTCTCTTCGAACTTAATTTGACTCAACAAGTAATATATCCCCAAAACTTTTTATTAGAATTCAAGTAATTTCTCTTTTTTATTTTGGTGCAATACGAACATTATTAGTTAATAACTATTCTAGTTATATTGTGTGTTATAATTTAACTCTAACTTGACGATTCCTTTAAATAAGTGTTAGTTGCAAGCACACACATTTCATCATATCCCAACTCTAACTGTGTCTGCAATATATAGTTGTTTAATCATAATGTATATACGTTGATGTATATGACTAATCAAGCAAGCAATTGCTAGTATTTATAAACGCAAGACAATTGCCTATAAAACTACCGGCAGCGATAAGGCTCACCAAATATATTCATGAAACGTCCGTATACATTGTATATACATTCTACACAAAAACCAGCTTCAAACTTTAAAGTAATCAGTATTGCATTATAAATTTTAGATCTTCAATACTCACAATCGAAACTTCTATAAAATGTAACGATTCACATTATTTATTCATTATAATTTGACTTATACTTCATACTCTAAGACATTCGTTATTTTCTATACAGTTGTTGTTGTTGTGGCTAATGCCACCTGTCTGACGTAGTCAGAACGAGGCCCACGAAATTCATCGTGGCATGGGCAAGAGGTACGCCTGTCGTTGGCCTTGAGCACCATACAGGTGACAGTGCGATTTAAGCTCAGTGAAACTTCCCCGAAGGGACGATAGATGGCGACACGACCTCTATCTCCACCTCCACAATTCCTGCAAGTGAACTGAAGGGGATGGAAATATTCTTCAGTTCCTGCGCTAGTGAATAAGCCCACAAGACTACGGACCCACTGATTTAACGAGCACGTACTCCGTGTGCACTCGGAGGGTATTTGGTGACATAGAGCATCGAACCCAGGCCTTCCGGTCTGGAGTCCGATGCTCTAACCACTAGGCTACCCACTATACAGTGAACAAAGCCTTTAAGTAATAATTATAGTTTTTTTCTGAACCGTACTAATTATGACGCCAGTGTAACTTATTTTCCTAAAAAAAGTGTAAGCAAACATTTTTATGATGGAAGTGTGCATGATTCTTTTAATTAAATATATGTAAAATACATAGATAATGTAATAAAATGGTAAAAATAAATAAAAAAAGAGTATGTTCCAAAAATTTCGACAAAACTCCATACAGACAGATTTCTTGTTGGTAGTGTATAAAAGAATGCCTAAAGAACCCTACTTGTACGACCCATATACATATAGTTTACGAGATAAATTCAAAAAAACCAAAGTAGTCTTTGTAAGGAAAAAGCATTGTATTAGACACATCAAATATTTGCAAATATTTAAAAAGGTAGGTATTCAAAGTGTTCGCCGAACATATAGAGGTAGGCTATAGCGTGCGGTGGAATGGCTGAGTCCACACATCACTGTAGCTAGGTGTTTACTGAAGTACAAGCAGCATTCAGATGAACAACTTCGCCCGTTTGTGTAGTCACTACGTCTCGATGCAATTCCTTGAGATGACCCCATAGGAAAGTAATCCAGCAGTGTAAGATCTGATGGTCGTGTTGGCCATAGAACAGCATCCTCATGTTCGATCTATTAGCTGGGATATCCCATATCCAGCCAATCACCTACAGTAGAACAAACATGTCCCAGAGCCCCATCTTAAGCCATAATGCATCCTTATTTACATTATTTTGCTCTAAAACTATGAAACGTATAGATACATTTCCTTGGACAGTTTTTATGTACTTCCAAAGAGTAATCTGGCGGTGTAGAGTTTAAGCGTTATTTTGGGGGCCTCTTTGTGTATGCAAACAACACAAATACTCACATATTGTACAAACATACAAAATTAATCATATTACAAAATATAATAAGCATATTGTTGATCTGTTAACGTTGCACAAAATACCAAGAGTGAGACCTGATATAGCATTGAATAGCACTGAAATCTTTATTACCAGGAGTGAGAAAACAAACACTTCTTAAAGTGCTCACTAAATCTTTTTCACATACACGCGATTGCTTTCATTATTCAAGTTCAAATCCGAATTCATTACTGAATTACATAGCCCCATTTACAGGAACGAAAAATACCGGCAAATACCAGCGGAGATTCTCTCTAGGCCCATTTACACGACTAGCCGGTGTCATAACGGTTTGAAAAGTGGGTTTGATTTCTGAACCCGCTTTGGATGGCCATGATGCATTGAGACTGAGATTCATTTATTCAAAGATGACCGCTGTTATTGATTGTGCTCACTGGTCTTCTGAGGAAATAAGAGTTTTATTTAACATCTGGTAAATCAAGAAATGCAACAAACTGTCCGGGATTTGGAAGTGTATAAAAAAATTTGTGACGAACTAAAAAAAAATGCATCTGCTCGGACAGTTCCATAAATTCGTAGCAAAGTAAAAACTTTGAAACGGAATCTAATTTGATACAAGGATCTACGCGCGAAGTTGTTGTTTATGTTCCCCAAAATGAGAGATAACATTATAATGTGGTTACCTTCATATTTCTATCGTTTGATGATGTGGGTGCCATGGGTATGACGGTTATTATAGTTAACGTTTATTGGTTTCCTTTTATTTCGTGGTAACCATTGTATACTCACCAGATATTCCTGTAAATGAGCGGGAAAAAATACCGGTAAAAGCTGGCTTTTCTCTCCAACCCCAATACTCTAGCAAATTGTGGGTTTGCATGCAAACGGAACCTATCTGACTGCAATTCTATAAGCAATCACAATGATCTGGTATGATACTGTTTTCGATAGCTTTATGAATGTTAGGAAAGGGGTTCAAAGATAGAATTCTTAAGGGATGTAAGGGGTGATGTGAAAGGAATCTTGTCTTATACAAGCATCATTAAACCGTATATAAAAGGGGTATTGTAGATGATAAGGAAAAAAACCTTGATATGTTTTTGTCAGAGTTGACACTGGAAGAATTATGATTTTTAAAAAAATCAAATTCTTCTGGATTTATGATCTTTACGAGCATTCATTTATCCGAAATGTACCTTTTATCAACGACTGCTGAGAAGTTTCATTAGCGTTAAACGATGTCGTTACATTATACATGATTATGAAATGTTAGATGCCATTTTTAGAAGCTGAATAACAAATCTATGTATAGCAGCTGATTTATTTTCTTAAATAACGTGTATAATTAAACTCCATAAGGTCTTTTTTCTGTCAGAGATAGAGAGAAATTATCTGGGGACATTTTTGCTAACAGAAGCGTAATTTAATGATATTTGTTTCAATTAATGTTTTCTAAGCTGTACACACTTAAGGGTTAATTAATAAAAATTATATTTTCAAAGTATTGAGATATATTGAAAATTAATTAACCCAAAACTCATTTTCCAAACAAATATAATCTTTGATTAAGCCTAAGTGTATAATTTAAAACAAAAACCTACCGCTTCCCAGATATGAGTCATTCTGCGTATTAGACAACTGGGGTTAAAAGTAATTTCCATTCGAGCCAATTATTAAGGGTTTTTTCTGTCATCGCTGATTGTTATGCACGAGATATACAATACCTCTCGATATAAGAAAGCATTGTGTTGAACTTTCTGAGGGTTGATATTTAGATAATGCTCTTTCACAGCCGTTACTGCAATTTATTTACATTTATTTTTTGTATTAAATACTAGTTGGCACGTTTTTAACTGACGTCATCTGTAATCTCTAGTTAAAACGTTGGATCTACATGAAACATGTGTCGTAGCCTTTTATATATCTAGCAGTGATTCCATAAGGATTGTTTTAGCTAAACTCTCCAAGGAATGCATATTCAATCTGTAGTGCTAGGCTAAGCCACCACGTAGTGTTCCATTTTCGGGTCACAACTAAATGTAGTCGGATCTCTATATAATGAAGCCGCTAAATCCCAGAAAAAAGTTCGTTATATGAAAAATTCATTATATAGAGGTTCATCTTTTAATGTACTTTATAAACCACATATAAAACAAATTTTAAATTCATAAGCACTATGTATTAAAGTAATTATTCACACTTTTTAAAATCAATATGTGTTTATTTTATATATCTTACCCATCAAAAAAAAAAGAAGGAAAACTGCAAGGAAAACAAGAAAATACCATGTCGAATGTGTCACTGTATCTTCACTATTAAGAAAATATTTTTAATTAAAATTAATAAATTTTAGGAACATTTTTTTTCTAATTTAAAGCATACAAGTAATATTAAACATGCATTATTCAAAAAATAAAATACAAGACAAATTCACTGAATGTGAAAGGGGATATCGAAGATGCTTCTAGAGAAATGAACAATGGGGGTTAAAGGTTGCACTTCTTGGATGAAACGTTCAGAACTCTATTGCTATCGGCGAGTTAGAATATAATAAAACCAGCTCACAAGATTTATGACCACGATAAAATTTGTTAAAGAGAGAATAACTAGAAATGTTCAAAAATACTTTGAAAATAGGAAGAAAAAAATCGAATCACAAAAGATAAAATTCGTTGCATCGCAAATGCATTTCGCATTAGAGAAGATATTTTACGAAGAAAATCGTGAAATGCTCAAGGTTCCAGGAAAAAGTTCACTATATAGAAAAATTCGTAATGTAGAGGTTCGACTGTATGTAGATGTTAGTTTAGATTTAAATGTATAATTTGAACCACCTAACTGCTGGAACACAGTTATCATGCTGTGTAATAGAGGAATAGGCTGAAAATGAATATCTCTTTTTGTCAAGTTATTGCTAGTTGCTATGCAAGAAAATCAATGGAAAAGCTTGGTATACAAGAAAAACATAGTATTTTTAAATAATGTGTGTATACAGAATTACCCCCCCTCCTTAATGTAAAATAACTCTAAATAACTAAAATATTTTTTTGTAATTTAATTCATAATTTATTAATCAAAAAAGTTTACTTCTTTAGCTAAGTAACAAATTTAATGCACAGTGTATCTATAATTTAAAAACAATCACCATATTTTTACGGCCTTAAAAGGAAAAGCTATAGTTCCCTAGCTACGTGCCTAAAATACAATGGCTTCTGGCATCAATCTTCTGGATAGCGAATCTGCATAACAAATAAATGCTAAACGAAATTTGAATAGTTATCAAACTCCACAACGTGACTGAATTTACAAATATGTTTTGAGCCTCCCCCACCCTCACATTACATCAAATACGTGCAATACTTCTTATGTTCAAGGTTTGAAGAAATTCAACTTTCCTGCTCATAAATGTGTAATTTAATGGTGTAAGAAATGAACTCTTCAATAATAGCATTTTATGTTCTTTATAATAGAAGAATGATACTCTGATAAAAATTTAAATATAATGTATCATTTTCAAATTTTATTTTCAATAAAATGTTCTACGACTTACAAGCATTATTTCATTAAATAATATACGTCTTATCTTATCGGTATTTTTATTTGAATGAAACCTACATTTTCTTGTAATTGCGATTTTAGAATAAACATCATGAGACCTTTTAATGAGAAGTTTAAGAAACATCTCAGAAATGATAGAAATGTTTAATTGGATGTAAATTTTGCTACTTAAAGTTTCACAAAATATTTAACATTTAGCATTTAATTGATAGCAATGTTGCTAATAGATTTGAGCCTAAAAATCTATGTAAGTAGCCAATGTTCGTTCATATTGAACACGTATTAACTGTGCATAATTTGTATAATGCATTTTTTATTTATTTTATTACACATATTCTCTCCAATGTCGGTTCACGGGTAAACGTCTGGAGTTTGTCACATGATTTTATTCAACCTAAGAGTTCCGAATTACTTCTTTTGAAAAACACGAGAACTTTATTTCAGAACATAGGTATTGTTGATAATCTTCTTTTCATGGTATATGTAATATTCCATTCTATCAGATTCAAGAGTATTCTGTTCCATAAGAATACTTTTATTCTCTCTCATTCTCGGAAATTTTCTGTTAAATCCTATACCTCTTTGCTTTTCCTAAAAGCCCTTTGTAACTAATCCCAATTGTTTGTCAAGAAAAGCACTTAACTCTTAAATTAACTTCTGAAATTACACGGTATACGATATCTCTACTCCCACTATAAAATACACATTTAAAAGAGTTTAAAAGGATTATAACATTAGATTATAAGGAGATTAGGACATTTCATGAAAAGTTTCACTGCTCACTTTCCCAATTGTTTAAATTAATGTAATAGTCACATGATAACAGATATCACGCGTTTCCCACCAACCGCTTCTTGCACTAGGCCATTGTCAAATTTTTCTTTTTACAGAAACTTTAATTTAAAAGTACATAATTGTCGACAATAATAATGCACTTAGGTAAATAAAATGTTTTTGATTTAAAAGTGCGTTTACATAATATATATTTTTCTTAATTTTGAAAAAACTTTCCTATATATTTTTATTATTTGTACAGCTTTACCCAATAATCAAATTTAATTGAATGTAAACTTTACAAGAACAAGTACAAGTCTAATATCAGTTTTGAATTCTATGGAAAACTCGTGATTGCATTTATCATGAGGCCGCCACGAGCTTAACCCAGTAAGCGGCTTAGCTCATCAGAAAATCCTATAATTTTTAAATTTTCACTAATAAAAATGGAAGCATGGAAGCCAACAATATTAAATTTTAAGTTACCAATTTAATTTTAAAAATAAAAGTTTATAAAATTAATGTAAGTATTAAAATATTGCATTAAACTCATTACTAATGAAACCTTTAATAAAATTAATACGGTCCACATGTTCTGAACATTATTTTATAAGTAGTTTTAAAAAAATATTATTAATTTTATCATTAACTTTATGAGCTAACTAAGAATTAAGTCGCAATAAGTAACCCATTAAGTGCTGCGGGCGTGTATACACGTTTTGCTGAGCTGGTGCTTTTAGTACCCTGGATGTGTATACTCGTCCAGCCAAGGAAATGTTTGTATTTTGCTACTCTGTTTAAAATTAGTCGCACGGCTTTGGAATACCATACCATGACATTGACAGTCCTTCTAAAGAATTTATTAATTTCGGAGAGAATTTGAAATGGTATGTTCCTAGAATGATGAAATTGATAGCTAAGGATATTTTCTTGTTTTTTCGTTTGAGTGTGCTCCTTTTTATTCTTAATTTGCTGTCATTTTCGCTTACCGTGTGTAATAGGAGCTTTTTAATTTTATATATGAATGCACTGAATGCGATACTACTTTGTGTGTTCAACCATATTTCAGGATATATCACAGAACAGATTATAATTATTTTTTATTATATTGCAATTCTAGAGATTAAGTTTTTTATTTTCATTAGATTATATTTTTTCTTCCTTCTTCAATTCCTACTATTATATATAGCTCACACTCTCTCTATATTTATTTATTTATCTTGGTAGAATGCTCAATCGGTTATAAAATACATTTTAAAGAGCTCAATTGAGCTGATATTTTATATACATGATTATTTTGGATGACAATACCATAAATTAATTATAATTAAAAAAATTAATTGATTAAAACTAATTATTTAAAGAATTACAAATACAGCCCCGTTGGCATTATTTTTGGAAACTAAGCGAACCATTTGGCGACTTGTGTCAACATCTGAAAAAGATTTTTTCTCACGTTTTAAAACATTCAGTTGAACTGAAATTTTATAGACACGATTGTTTTGGATGACAATACGATATTTTAATGATAATTAAGGTATCCGACTACGTGCGACAATTTTTTTGAAAAAATGGAGATATGATTTTTTTTTGTTATTTTTAGATTAATTTAGTTTGTTTTAAGGAAAAAATGCTAAAATTGAAAACAGAAAAAAACTATTATTATAATCAATATGGGAAAAAGCTGGTGAAAATTTTCAAAAAACTAGATTAAAGGGCCCACTCTACACATAAATTTCATGAACAAATTTTCAATTTTTCAATTTTGATGTGTTACGTTGTTATTTATGTTTGAAATGACCTTCAGGATAAGAGATGTTTTAATTTTTACAAAAACTAGAACCCTATATCTTAGTGATTATATGAAGTTTTTTAAAATAATAGCGATTATATTCACATAAGGGACTGTAAATTTTGAAATAAAACAGTGATTGATAAATCTGAAGGTCAAAATACTTCCACTGTTATACAGAACATTACGCAAAAAGTTTCATTAAGTTATTTTCAAATCTTTTTGAGCAATCGCCGTCCCCTTTGGAGCTTTTCGAAGAAAACAAATTTCGAGTAAAACGCATTTTAAAGTTTTACATCTTGTGTAATTTTTCAAAAAAATCATGATTTTAGAGTAGTCGGATACCTTAATAAAAATTAATTACCACTTAATTTTGTGATTCTGTCCTATGTATATACATATTTATATTAATTGTAACTATTTAATAAAAAGTATCTAAAATAAAAAAAATGTTCTTTGTTGATCTAAATAGGAATTGACTTAATTTTTTTTCAATACTACTTGTGTGTGTGTGTGTGTTAGGTGGAATAACACACATTTTCTTTTCCCCCAATAAACCACGTGGCAACGCGAGCCTGTGAGAATAAACTGTGCCCCTGGGGGGGAGGATTTCGTAACTTTTCCTCAGCTGTTAAGGAATCCATTAATTTGAGGCATGAATATTATTGTCCCAGGAAGGAGCGTTAATAAAACTAAAATGAAAGACTACTATGTAAAGTGAATGTATATAATACGTTTGTATGTTCCATAAACAGAGAGAAAGAATGATACTCTCAGAAAGTAGAAATTTCATTTGAACTTAATGTGGTACGAATGCTTATTATCAAAGGAAGACGCACTGCTGGAATTTCACGATAAATAATTTAATATTTAATTGTATTTTAATATTAATTAAGATCAATTATAAGCATTAATTCATTTCAAATAATTGGATACTAATTTAACTGGATTAATATGTAATGTCTGTAATTATTCTAATTCATAGAACTGGCATTTAAAAAAAAATTGGAATATTTCCGGGAAAACTCCTTATCGAATTCATAGAGCGACAAAAACTCATTTACATACAAATTCGCATAGCCTCTGGTAAACAAGTTATGCAAGAAAAATTCTTATTTAAGAAAGGAATACTGAATAATGCATAAACTCACAAACGCTAACGTAATTAAGTTAATCACAAATGCATATTTACCAAATTAAAGGAAAACACTTTCGTGGAAAATCAGGAAAATTTAATTTTGTTGATATTTGTCTTAATGACTCTCTCACACACATTTTAGTTGCGTATAAGTTTCATTTGTACTTTTAACTTTCCATATGCTTTGTGTTTAATTGTATTAATTACCTATGAACAGAAAATTTTCCAGGAGCTTGTTTGATGTGGGATCACAATAAACGTTCAGAATATTTATGTTATTGTTGCTTATTCAAATTTAAAATGATTTCTATTATATTTCATAGGAAAAATAATATAAACCATGTTAAATTGAATAGTCAAAGAAACAAGGGTATTATAATAAAGGGTGTTTTTTTAGAGGTATAGAACTTTAAATTGCAATAAAACAACGATGTATTATTCGATTGACATGAATGTTTTTTACTCGAAAGATAATCTTGTGGCATTACATTTTAAATATGAATTCTGGCATAAGACTGCCATGGCTCTGGCTCGGATGTAGTCCAATCTGGACGTCCAATTTTCGATGACTTTTTCCAACATTTGTGGCCGTATATTTTGGCAATAACACGGCAAATGTTGTCTTCCAAATGGTTGTGGCTTATCCGCATAGACCAGTAACTTTACATAGCCCCACAGAAAATAGTCTACCGGTGTTAAATCACAAGTTCTTGGAGGCCAATTCACAGGTCCAAAACGTGAAATTAGGTGGTCACCAAACGTGTCTTTCAATAAATCGATTGTGGCACGAGCTGTGTGACATGTTGCGCCGTCTTATTGGAACCACAGCTCCTGCACATCATGATTAATCAATTCAGGAATGAAAAAGTTAGTAATCATGGCTCTATACCGATCACCATTGACTGTAACGTTGTGGCCTTCATCGTTTTTGAAGAAGTACGGACCAATGATTCCACCAGCCCATAAAGCGCACCAAACAGTCAGTTTTTCTGCATGTAACGGTGTTTCGACATACACTTGTGGATTAGCTTCACTCCAAATGCGGCAGTTTTGTTTGTTGACGTAGCCATTCAACCAGAAGTGCGCTTCATCTCTAAACAAAATTCGCTTATGAAAATCGGGAACAACGCAATATCGTTTTGGGCCCATTCGACGAATCTACGCCTTGCTTGATGATCGTTTTGATGAATTGCCAAACCAAACTGAGAATAAATCACTTGACAGCTGTTAAATCGGTCACCATCTTGGAAAGTAATGCCAACTTAAACTTCTATACCTGGATAAAAAACACCGTATATAAATTAAAATAAACGATACTTGCAATATATTTTGCTAGTTGACGTGATCTTTTTTTTAAATTCGTAGTCGTTATAAAGAAGCAGCTGTTAGAAGAGCAGCTGTTCGGCACGCTAAGCTAAGATTTTCATTGTTTTAATAGAAGAACCGTTCGATCGAATGACTTCAAATTTACAGGGTAGACTCAAATCAAGTTTTCACACAAAATGAATCACAATATTTCCAAAATTCAAAATATTTCTCTTTTTTTTATAACTAAACACTCCCTTGAAATTTGAAACTTTTTCTTCGGGAGTCTACCACAAATCCAATTTTTGATATTTTCAATTGAGTATAGATCATTTGGTGCATTTAAGCTTATAGATTAAAACACCAGTAATTTGTTTATTTCAGATTACCCAATCAGCCGGAATCGTGAAGGAAGTGAGTGTTCATTTTTTCGATGCGGGTGTGTTCAGAGCGCTATAACTCACGTTCCATTAGATATTTTTGGCTAAAAATTTATACAAAGAGTGTTTTTTTTCAGGTATAGAAGTTTAAGTTGGCATTAGTTTCCAAGATGGCGACCGATTTAACAGCTGTCAAGTGATTTATTCTCAGTTTAGTTTGGCAATTCATCAAAACGATCATCAAGCAAGGCGTAGATTCGTCGAATGGGCCCAAAACGAGATTGCCGTTGTTCCCGATTTTCATAAGCAAATTTTGTTTAGCGATGAAGCGCACTGCTGGTTGAATGGCTACGTCAACAAACAAAACTGCCGCATTTGGAGAGAAGCTAATCCACAAGTGTATGTCGAAACACCGTTACATCCAGATAAACTGACTGTTTGGTGCGCTTTATGGGCTGGTGGAATCCTTCTTCAAAAACGATGAAGGCCACAACGTTACAGTCAATGGTGATCGGTATAGAGCAGTGGTTCTCAAACTTTCACTACTGGCGCCCCCTTTTCAATCACAATTTTTATCGCGCCCCCCTTATACATTAATAATGTACTGAATGCAATAATAATGCACTTTGACGCTAAAGCTACAATAGGATCATAATTATAAACCGTACAAATTAACAAGATATGTATTAAATTTTGTATATCTTACTTTTAAGTAATTTTTTTTCCTTTTTAGTTGAATTAACAATAAAGCGTGTTTTTTAGTTTGTTTTAAAACTATAATTTATTTTATAGTTATTTTTACTATACACTATAAAAATCACAATTCCAGTGAATAATTTAATTAAGAGAAAATATACTTACCTTCTTTCAAGGACTTTTCAATTTTTCGTAGAAAATTTGAAAAAAAATCCAATAAAAATAAAGAAAATGTTCGAAATAAATAATGCCCTTAATAAAGGACATAAATCACAGACACTTTTCGCTAACAACACAGGAACGTTATTTTCCAGCTAAACTCAAATCAACTCAAACGTTTCATATAACGTTTTCTGATATTTACCTTCGCTATATATATATATATATATATATATATATATATATATATATATATATATATTTACCTTATATATATATATATATATATATATATATATATATATATATATATATATATATATATATATCTTGATTAATATGCATTATTTCAGTAGGTTCTTCAATTGCTTGATCAGTTTCAACTTCCTTTAATAGGGATCGCAGATGCCCATTTTTTTAATATTCTGCTTATTTACATTTATAAGAATAAGTCGTACAACACAGCAATTAAAACTACAAAATCGTTCATGGGGAAAGTGTAGCATGTTCTAAAAAATAATTGTGTAAAACGCTTTTCATTATGCATTATACACTGCTGGACAATTGCTAAGGACGGATAACACTATCATCCATAGCAACCACAAAATGAAAGGAAGCAAAATGTGGAAAATTAGAATAAGTGCGGGATATTAGTAAGAAGAAGTATGAGTATGCAAATTTTTTTTTCCACGTCTGTTCACATGATAGCGTTCATAAGAGCTTTAAAGGTTTTGACGCTTGTGGACAGTTGTTGTTTCAAGTCAAAGTTTTGCATTAAAGATTTAATAGACGAACTTAAAATTTTTGGCATGTCTTCCCGACATCACATAGATGATTTTATGCGTGGCCGAATTATTGGAAAGATCGAAGAAGGGCGAAAAATAACAGATGTTGTCAGGGAGTTCGACATCGCTCACAACGTTGTTTCATGGCAGTGGAAGTCATTTAAAACTACTGGAATGTGTAGTAGACGGCACGGGGGTCGTGCTAGAAGTACGACGCCTGCAGAAGACAGATATATCGTCCTATCAGCAAAAAGGAACAGGCGCATCTTAGCTCAGCAGGTGGCAAATCAGTTTCTTGCTGCCTCAGGAAAGCAGATCTCCCGAAAAGCTGTTGCCAGACGTTTGAGGGGAGGAGGACTATACGCCCGCAGACCTGTTGTGTGTGTCCCATTGACCAGACAGCACCGTACTGCCCGTTTGCAATGGTGTCGTGAGCATCACAATTGGACTGAACAGGACTGGGCATGCGTACTATTCTCAGATGAGAGTAGGTTCAGTCTGTCATCGGATTGTAGACGCCAACTGATCTGGCGCGAGAGTGGTACTGCTTATCGTCCAGAAAATATCCAGGAAAAGGACCGATATCCGACATGCAGTATCATGGTGTGGGCCGGCATCATGATCAATGGCCGCACGCGCCTACATGTGGTTGCGAATGGGACTATGACGGGCCAACGATACATTGATGAAATTCTACTTCCTCATGTTCGTCTTTTCCGTGGTGCTGTCGGTGATAAATTTGTTTTTATGGACGACAACGCAACATGTCATCGAACACTCGCTGTTCAGGATTGTCTAGACAGCGAGGGTATTCAACGTCTCGTATGGCCAGCGCGTTCGCGTTCTCCCATTGAAAATGTGTGGGATGCTTTTGGGAGGCAAGTTGCTGGTCAAAACTATCCTCCGACAAACAAGAACACCCTCATCCGTGCACTCACAGAGGAATGGGATAAATTGCCTCAACAGCTGCTGGATAATGTTGTGCAAAGTATGGTACAACGTGTGGAATGTTGCATCACACTCCACGGTGGACATATCCCGTACTGATACCTTTCTTTAAGGTCCCTGCTGACTTTTAGATGCATTGTTCCATTTCTCCGTACGCAGATCAAATGAACATTTTTTTCTTTCAGATGTTTCACAGCTTTTGTACTTTCCAGAACAATAAATATTCTTTATTCTAATGTCTGAACAGAGTGGCAACTATATTTTATCCTACTAGGCCTCGTGTCTCGCTTAATGTTATGCTACATAGCAATTTGTGATCCGTCCTTAGCAATTGTCCAGCAGTGTATGTTTCAGAATACTCATGCTTATCCATATATCATAAAACTCCTTTCACATGGAAAAAGATGAAACAGAAATATATTATATATATTTACAACTTCCCTAAAAAAAGACGGAGATAACCATATTAGTAAGTTCGAAGGTCAGCTAAAGTAATATTTTAGGTTAAAAGAAACGTAATAAAAAATCTCTCATTGTTTGATATCGTTAAAAGAAACGTAAAAAAAAAATTTCTCATCGTTCTCATATTGACCGCAATGCAAACAAAATATTTGTTTAATTTGGTTATAGGATCAAAGATGGCTAATGAGTGTTTAAAGTGGAATCTTTTATTTTTGATGATCACCAGATGATAAAAATAAATTATATCTGTGTAAATGTGTATTTTTTATTATGTCAGAAAGCCTCGTTTTACTTCATTACAAAAAATTATTTTTTAAACCTTTTTTTTTAAATATGCTCGCGCCCCCCTCGCAGGGTTACCGCCCCCCCAGGGGGGCGCGCCCCACAGTTTGAGAAACACTGGTATAGAGCCATGATTACTAACTTTTTCATTCCTGAATTGAACAATCGTGGTGTCCAGGAGTTGTGGTTCCAACAAGACGGCGCAACATGTCACACAGCTCGTGCCACAATCGATTTATTGAAAGACACGTTTGGTGACGGCCTAATTTCACGTTTTGGACCTGTGAATTGGCCTCCAAGAACTTGTGATTTAACACCGGTAGACTATTTTCTGTGGAGCTATGTAAAGTTACTGGTCTATGCGGATAAGCCACAACCATTTGGAAAACAACATTCACCGTGTTATTGCCGATATACGGCCACAAATGTTGGAAAAAGTCATCGAAAATTGGACGTCCAGATTGGACTACATCTGAGCCAGCCGTGGCAGTCCTATGCCAGAAATCATATTTAAAATGTAATGCCACAAGATTATCTTTCGAATAAAAAAACATTCATGTCAATCGAATAATACATCGTTGTTTTATTGCAATTTAAATTTCTATACCTCTAAGAAAAACACCCTTTACATACTCTTAAGATACATATAAATAAGTGATATAAAAACGTTAACTTTTATCATTTTACTGATCGTCAAAAAATATTTCTTGAAAATATTTAAAGAACAGGCAGTTACATGGGTGAACCCACTTAAAAATAATACAGGAAGTGCACAATATTAATCATTACTTATAATTAAAACAAATTAAAATAAATATTTTGTGTGTATGTAAAAATTTAAAGCGATGATTATTACTCAAACAGTTTAGAATCCACATTACTAAAAAGATGTATAATTTTTTCATATTTTCCTTAGAGATACTTTAATCACACATTCATTTTTACGATTTTGGGAGAGAGTTTTAGGTTCTTAATGAGCAATTGAAATCCGAAGACTAAAATTACAGGCAACGTTTTTCTTTTATTCAACATATACAGAAAAGAGGAATGTAGATTATTCTAAAATTACACTTATAGCGTGGATATTAAAAATTAAATGAATAATAGTCTGAAAATTCATGCATTAGTTTTATGTCTGAA
The DNA here is from genome assembly GCA_019973935.1 of Trichonephila clavipes. Classification (NCBI taxonomy): domain Eukaryota; kingdom Metazoa; phylum Arthropoda; class Arachnida; order Araneae; family Nephilidae; genus Trichonephila; species Trichonephila clavipes. The sequence continues at coordinate 78,591 of BMAU01006396.1, read as the reverse complement.
AATAGGGGAAAAGGGACTCACACTAACACACTCATCACGAGACCTCTGAAACATGCACAGACTTGAAATTTGACAGGCATGCTTCTTTTGTTGAGTAGAGATTTCGTTTTTAATCAAAATACCAGGTCTAATTTTTTTAATGTAATCGAAAGCTTGGTACTAGAATTTAAAAATGGCTCAACTTAAAAAAAAACATATATAGTCATATAACATCATGATATATCCAACAATGCGAGTGGGTAATGGCTAGTATATATATAATACTAAGCACAAGTTTTCTAGCAGTATGCACCTATTATTTTTTGTATTGTTGTGCTCGCAAATGTCCTTTTAAACCAAGTCCAAAATGTCTTACAATTTAGTATTTGTTTTCCGTATTTTTTACTACCCTCAATATGGGATATTAACTATGTTGTTTGTCACTAGGTGACAGTGTGTGATCTCTTCCTGTTTTGCATATCCACTTTAGTATACCTAGACTAGGCTATAGCTACCTGCATTCTCAAGTTAAGGTGAGGAACAGGACTTTAGTGGGTAGTCTGTGTATGAGTATTTAAATCAAGCACTGCTCGCTCCTCAAAATTATTTGACGCAAATTTTATCTAAGGATTCTGATACAGAAAAGTAGCAAATCAGTATAGATAATTACTCTGCAACATTGAAATGGGAAACCAGTTTCTCTCGTCTTTCTTTACTCAATACCGTTAAAAAGTTACAGCATAGCTTTTATTAAAATCCCTTTGAAAGTGAATTATTTTGAGTTTCCATTTTATGTTTAAAATTCTTTCAATTCAACTATTTTTGTTTTGTTTTTTTAGAGCAGAACTCTATTCCCTCTTTCACCTTTGCGTAATCCCTATATTAATATTTCTGAGATCCAGTTTACGCATGCGTAATTACAGCAAAGGTTGCGGAATTTACAGTCGGGCTAAACTATAAGTTCCTTCACGAAACTGTTCCATCGAAAGATCGATCCTGTAGCTGTCCAGACGCAAAAGGCTGTCAGGCAGATTGAATTGTTCTCAATTAACACTAATGGGTAATTGTTACGCCACTTGAAATCAGTTTAATGCGTGTTTTAAAGGGATTTTACGAGAATTATAGAAGTCATGCGCTCGCAGAATTCATAATAATAATGTTAGGAAGCGGAAAATGTGCAAAATTCCCGCATAGATATTTGTGGTATTTCTAGTTTGTTTCTCCCTTACGAAATATGTATTGATGGTAAGATCGAACCGTTCTCCTAGGTAAGTATTAAAAATGCAACCGTTTGCACTTGATTTATTGCAAGTAAACTTTTATTTAAGGCGTTCTGAAGCAACTTGAATATCAAAAGCAATAAGCATAAACTTTTTTTAAATGTTTCTATAGTTCCAGAAACAGACTGTCTTATACGTACAGTAAAATAAATAAATAACTTAAGAATATCTAATTTATTTATTCCGTAAAAGTATTATCATTCCCATTTTTCGAAGTGAAAGACATAACTTTACTGAACCATAACATATGTTTGTTTATAATAAGAATTTTTGGAAATTGTTTGCTATTCTGAAAAAAAGAAGGGCATATAATGATATACTCACCATAAAGAAATTCAGAAACGAAAATTCCCTTTTCTTAAGTAACTATAGTTTATTTTCATAATATTTAATTATTGAGGAAACTTTATCATACATATTCGATGGCATATCTTTCATTAGTTTCGAAGAAACATAGATTCCCTTTAACCGCGTGTTAAGTAAATGCAAAACAGAATGATTTTACGGAAAAGGGTTATCCGTTTACGTTAAGCCTAATATTACGGAAGAAATTTTTTAAAAAAAACTTATAACTTAAAAATAAGTTCCTAAAATGAATGTATTATGCTTTATGCATCAGTTCCTCAAAACTACTTTAAAATTCATCAAGTTATCAGAAAATGAGGCGAAATCCCAAAGTGTTCGTAACTGATTCCCAGAATTCAGTACCTGATATATCTTTTGCAGAACTGGCATATAAGTGTAGGTGTAACCCCCCATATAACTAATTCCAAAAAATAATCAGACCTCTAAGATATATTACTGATCGAGTAGCCTAATTTAAGAGGAAAGATTAATTCTGGTGAACGATTACAATGAATTAAACTTTTCTTCTCAGATACAACTAGAATGAAAACGAACCACAAATCACAGAAATCTTCACAAGATCACAGAACAAACATGGAAGGTATTTATTCAAAATAACCTTTCTGAAAGTTACGTGGATTGTGATTATAATTTAGCTCCACTTCAAATTATTTTATATCTGTCTCTATCACGTTTCTTCTGTTTCTTCTGACAGTTAAAAACTTTCGATAAATAACCCAAAATAATCTTAAGAAAGTAACCTCGCCAGATAGCCCTCTAAAACATTGCAATTAAGTATAATAAAAAGATTATGGTTTTCAAGGCTAATGTATTAAAAAACACTCTTAAGTAAAGATATAAACTAACTTTATTCATTGAGTAAAAAAGTTATAGGATTTAAATTAAAAGCAAGGAATATAAATAAGATTTAAAACATACCTGAGATGCATGTTAGAAATACCTGCCAAATATATAATATCATGTACATATTTTATTTAAATCACCAAATGAAACTTATACATAAAAGTGAAATACAATCAAGGATCTTAATTTGAATTGAAATTTAATGTTCGAATTATCGGTTTTTATTTTTTCCTTTTTTTTTTTCAAAAGTAAGACCCAGTCAGATTTATGTTCTGCAACAAAGGAAGCGTTAATCCCTTTTTTTCTTACAAAAGAAGCATTGAAGCTTATAGTCAGGGAGGGGAGTTTCAATTTTCATAGAGAGAATCACATATATTTAAATACAGACATGACTTCCTGAATATTCTCAGAACTCACCTCATTTCTCGTCTCTGAAGAAAACCCAGCACACATCCATCTAGTGTTGCGATGCTTTGAATTTCTCTGGTAATTAATGTAACCGTCATGCCATTGTACCGTCCTGCCTTTGTATCCGCTTTGCCAACAGAGTCTGTTCTTATGACTAAATGTCTTACCACAGATGTTTTATGCACGGAGGTCTTATGCATGGAGACCTTATGCACAAACATCTTATGAGCTAATGTCTTATGCACAGATGTCTTGCCTTACATATCTTACCATAAATGTCTTATGCATATATGTCTTTCAACTGAGGAAATAATAGCTATAGGGGTCAGTTCCACTGTTGAGCTTCTCAACACTAACCTCATCCACTTAATGTTTGAGGTAACCATACTCAAATCAACATTTTTTGACTATTCAAAGATCCAAACTAATCTAATAGAAAGGCTATAAAAGAGATAACCAGTTTTCATCTTTATTAGATATAAACACTGATGAAAACTAAAATACCATGAAGGAAGAATGATAGAAATGCCAGGTAAGCAATTAAGCGCACTCCAGTGATGCAAGAAGGAGGTATGAGATATATCAAACAATGTGTACAAGGAAAGTTACGTAGCGGGTTTCTCATTCGAAAATTCCATTCAAATAACGTCGGTCCGGTGACTTTACGGGTATCATTAGTGTGGCTTACTTTGACATTGCAGCATGACGACGCTTGGGGCTAGTGGTGCATCCATCGACAAGAAAGGATACAGGTGTGATATTATGTCGACTTTGCAGATGAGTCCTGATTTTGTAAACGATATCACGATGAATGTATCTGTCACTGGAAGCCTCAAGGAGAGTGCATATGACCTACTTTCATTCCATATCGTCATAAATGTCCTGTACCTGGTAAGATGGTATTGGCAGCCATCAAGAATATGACACGAAAACTTCTTATTCACATCGTTGTTAATCGGAACCTATAGCTCTACATTTCTCAGATCTTAAAACCGGTGGCTGTGTTTTATACATACAATTTCAAGGATACGTCCTCTTCCAACAAGATAATTCAAGGTATTTTGCGTGTTCGGATGTTTCTTGTCACAGAGGTTGTTCGATGTAGCGCTGGTCAGCCCGTTCTCCAGATCTTTCACCCTTTGAAAACATCTGGTCATAAGTTTTCGATAGAATTTGTTTTCTTGCTCTCCAGCTATTGGTGTTGATGAAGTCTGGCACAGACTTAAAGCATCATGGAATAACTTTCCCCTGCCATCCATGCAAAGTTAGACTAGATGCCAGAATGATTTAAAGTCGTATTTGCTTCTAGCCGCTTCAACTGTGTACTATTTCGAACTTTGTATATTTCCGAAATGCTTAGAAGTTTACATATAATCAAGAGAGTTTTCTTCCTTCTTTCTATATATAACTTACAAAATTAATTTTCATTTATTTGTTTTCTTTCCTGGAGTTGAAGTTTTAATGCCCAGCAGTGTACGTATATATACATATTTCCTTTCAATTTATTATTCAATCAAGTACTATTTTCCCATTGCAACACGCAATGAATAGAATGCGCTAGAGAGTATATGAATCACAGATATTTTTGCATCTTCAGATATGTCCGTGTGCTGTGTTTCTGAGCTTCAATTCATCTGTAATGTTTAGCACGCGTTTGTTTGACAGTACTAACAAGGCCTTGTTATGAATGTAGGGGTTATTTGCAAGTATCCTAAAATATCAGCTAAGCTAATAGCTTTTTTCTGTTCTAATTTTCAAAGGAACATGGTAGTACCAAAAAAATTAGTAGTAAACGTTTAGCAAGTCAGACAATTCGTAGAATATCGTTTAAGGTACTATTAATAACCTATAGCCACGAAAGATTAAAAATGAAGAAAAACCGCTTAAGGATAAATATATAAGATTTCTTAGTAAAACGCACATCCATCAAATGCATAATTCACAGTTAATAATAAAAAAAATTAATTGCGATAGTCAGAATACGTACACTTTTAACATGACGAATGATTTTCAATTTCATTCTTGAAAACTGTAACTCAGTGGTGTAACAGTCTATGAGGACCAGGGCCTACTGTGCTCATCCCAGTATACGTAACCATTGGGCACTGAACTACATGAGCAGATGCCCCGATCAACTGGATGACCACGGTGGCCTAGTGGTCAAGGTGTCGGCTCATGTCTGACTTGTCACGATTTTCAAGCCTAGTACCATTAAAGACCCATCGTTTAGGAGAGCGATGTACGTTAAATCTGTCGAGAGCTTAAACATCCTCCCGTTGGTGTGATGTGGTAGTTAGGGGTGTACCAGCTCAGGTGTCGTCCTCTTCACTTCACCATGGTTCAAAATTGTGAGATCCGTCGCTAAAAGCTCTCGTGTAGCTGAACAGTCTGACGTTAATATTCACTAACTCACCCGTTCAGCAGGTCACTCTGAAGCGAGACCACCAGCGTTTAAGTATCCAAGCAAGATAGGTACTCATTTATCGACCCACTGCAGCAGGGATGAATGGCTGAGTCGACCTTCCCATCTCGGGAATAGAACCTGGTCATGTGGCGTGGAAGCGGGATACACTACCACTTGACCTGGACCTCGTTTCCCTCTTGAATGGTATACAATGTTCCTTAATTCGAAAAGAGTGCCTTTTGTTACAAGAAATGTCTAATTTAAATAAAAGTGGAACTTTTTTCCATATTTAGTTATTTAATTTCAAAGTATGATCCCTTTTTTAAACTTTTATAATGATTGATAAGTTGTAATTATCTGATAAAACTATGTGAGACTATCGTGAAATTTCGGTGAACAATTAGTTTGTTTCCCTGCAACTTCTCAATAAATGGATATGATAAAAATTTACACAATTCAGTTATTTAAAAATTACTAAACACGATTTATCACTAAACAAATCCTATTTCTGGGAAATACCAAAGATTTTAAATATGAGTAAATGTACATATATTTGTTGCCTAAACATTGGACTAAAATCATAACTACAATATGGGGTTAATTACGAAGATAAAACAAAGATGTAAAATGCTTCCTGGAATCAAACAAATAACTCAATCATTTATTATATTAAAAATTAGAACGATGTTTATTCTTTAATTCCGCGTAATATTTGTTATTCAGCCCTCATGATTCTCTTTCACATATAATCACAATTACTCACATTCAAAAAGTATAAAGCCAGCATAATAGAAGGTGTGGTACAACCCCGCGAGAGGAGGAAAAATATATTTAGAGACTATATATTAATGCTTTCATATATTTGTATCATTCTGAGAAAAATATTTTGCAAGCCATAATTATTATGTATCGCGTATTTTATGCATTAAATATTTAAAAGATGATATGAGATAATAAAGGCAAAGCTGTTAAGAACGTGGGCGTTTTTTGCGGAGAAATTTTTATAACCAGTTCTTTTTCTGGGAAAGGGAGAAAATACTCTTCTCAAATGAATAATCCAATGAAGTATAAGCAAGCGGACATTTTTTCTCTTTTTTTATAATGGATGGTAAAGAATCGATAGAGGGTTTTACTCTAGTTTCAGTATCGCAATCCTTTCTTGGAAACGCAATCGCGAAAGATTAATTTCCGTTATTATATATATTTTGCTTAGTTTTTCCTCGAAATCACGAAATACTAACTAACTCACTTTCACGATAAATTAAACTGGTAATAACACTTAAACACATTTCACCCAATATGTCAATGGTTCTTAAGATCGCATACGTTGGATGAAAACGTTGTTTATAATGTAATACGCTATTTTGATTTATAATTGAATCAGAGGCGTAGCTACCGCCGTATCAATGATGCGGGGCCCCAACATATATAAGAAAAGTAAATCGGAACAGGTTAAGAGGTCCCAAAATAGGGCGTTTAAGAAATTTCGATACAGGGCCCACTTAGGTTTAGCTACGCCAGTGAATTGAATGTAGGTGTGTTAGGAGCGTAGCTACCACCGTATCAACTGTATCAATGATACGAGGCCCCAACATGTGTAACTACAGACCAACTAACAGGGTTCTCATATCTAAAAAGGGGGCCCCTGGAGGTATTTTGATACAGGACCCGCTCAGAGAACTACCTACACCAGTGGTGTGTGTGTAAACTCTTCATCTTCTAATAAAAAAACACCAAAATTATCGATATATTGTAAAAGGGAACTAAATAAATATTACAAAATCATCGATCGTGTGTTTGTGGTCTTAATGATTTTGACCAAATATTCAACTTCAATGTAAACTAATGAATAATTTGTTATCTATGACAGTAAGCTAGATATGTAGTTCGTGGTAGTAAGGCAACGATTCATCATACGGAAGCTTTTTGAATACTTTTATATTTATTAGGAGCATTTATCATTATTTTGCATCTTTATATATTTTTCATGTTTTTCATAAGAATTATTTATCTTCAGATGATAAATGTTTTACATATTTTTCATGTTTTTCAGAAGAACTATTTTTCTTTCAATGATAGATATTGTCCTTGTAATATTTCAGTATGTCTTAATGATTTATTGGAGGTATATCTTTCATAACGTTGAAATAGCATTTGCACTTTTAGACTTTTCACTTTAATAGAGGATGCACTTTTTGACATATAAGACAAAACAAGGAAAATAATTTGATGAAAAACTCGGGTTAGGGTCTCAAATATATTAATCTTTTTAATAACAATACGATAATTTATGTATAGTTATTTAATTTATTATGCTTTCAAATATAAAAAAGAAAGAAACAGAAATTTAAAAAAAGAATAATGAAAATTTTTAATCACATATTATTTTTGCAATTCAGTATTTCTTTCGCAACTTTAATTACAAAATTTTTTTGCTATTTTTATACATCATTAAATGTATGGAGACATTTCTGTATTAGGATATTTAATTTTAGAAGTGATTGCAATTGAGTTAGAAAAAAGTCTCATTTAATTGAGAAATCACACATATTCTTTTTTTCCTCAGCTTCCTTTTTTGAAGAAGTTTACTAAAGGCCGTATCATACGTTCATTTTTGGTGCACCTTTTTGGGCCAATTTTTCGTCCTATCTGAGGATGAAGGGTTGTCGTAAACAAAAAATGACATGCTCTGACGTCATCCGCGCTCTATCTACACATCGAAAAATTACTTGCCGATTTTTCTGCTTCGGCAAACGAACATCCAAAACTATTTCTTTTATTTCACTCGCGCTTTTGTTAATGGGCGTAAACAGAAATGGAACACTATTCTATTTAAAATATTACACGCCATTAAAATATTATACACCATTAAAATATTATACGCCATATCTGATGCGTTTGACGAAATCGACGCCGCTATCTTGTTTATGACGTAGGGTGACGAAGAACCTCATTGGTTGGAATTTCAAGCAACTTTTATTAGAAATAACTTTTTGAGCTCACTAGTAAAAAGTTGTTCGAAAGTCGTTGCTATGGTAGCTGAGTGAAAATTTCACGAATTGGACGAAAAAATTGCTGGAAACGTGTATGTGTGATACTGCCTTAAATAGGTTTTACGTTTTTAACAATATATCTAATAACGCATTTTCTAATAGGAATGAGTGGAGTGCTAAAAAACAAATAGAACTATGATATAACTTACTACCTTGAATGACGGAAATGTTGAGGCGTATCCGGAAAATAAATACCGTTTGGATCTACGTTGCAGTTCAACACACGTACACGTGTCTCAGATTGATTGTCAGTCCATCCGGACTAAGTTGTTTTTACTCGAGTTAGTGAGTTTTCGAAATGTTAAAGACGATTTCCAATCTCGTTGAATGTATTCTTTAATCCGTTGTTTGAAAGCAAGAAATGTTAAGCCAGTTGAAATTCATCTTTAACTTGTAGAGGTTTATAGTTAAAATGGAATGATGATGGAATGTTGAAAAATTTGATTTTACAGTTCAGTGATGGGGGCAACAATGTTAATGACGAAGTACGAAGTGGTTGCCTTCAATTGGCAATGATGGTTTGGTTTAGAAAGTGAATGAGCAAATTCGTGAAAAAAGATGGTTCACAATAAATAGTGCTTTGTGATCAGTTTTTTCAAATAGCTATTCAGCAAAGGCTCTATTTATTGCTGACTTCTTTCTTTGAAGAAGGTATGGACAAGTTGGTTTCACGATAAGACAAATGAGTGAGCAATGGTGGTAATTAGGTAGAAAAATAGTTTTCGACATGCTCTTTCGTGTAAAAATACATTTTGATTTGAAAAAAAACATTTTTATACGAGTTTTTCCAAAATGGTACTTGGTTTCCGGAGTTATTTATTTATTTTTGAAAAAGGAAACTACCTTATTCGAGTTACTCAGTATATTTTTTTACAAGACAGCATTTTAATATTAACGATACAACGATGAAACTGCAATAAGAAAATTTTCCAGCGAAGTTTTCTGCAGTAATTTTTATTCAAGTTCGTAAACACACTTATAAAAATATCAGTTGAACACAGAACATCAATGTTTTTTAAATGATACTACAGACATTTTTATTCCATTTCATATGCACGCGTATACTACAATGGTGTGCAAAAGCAATAATGTAAATTTTAAGCAGATAGAAAATAAATTTCAGAAAAAGGGCTATTGTGATCACTACAACAAACACGCAATTCAGTAGCAAGTTAATGCATATGTCTGGAACAAAAAGCCATAGACGACGTGAGTGTACGCAAAACGCGTGCCGTTGGTGTGAGAAACTCAAGACTACAATAAAAGAAAGAAATAAGGAGAGTAATTAAAAGAATTATCTGCAAGTGTCAGTGAGTTATTTCGTGAAATATGGCTAAAAGAAATTCCATGGAGGACTTCATTTGGAGAACAATGATCTGAAAGCTGGAGATGCGCCTAATTTGACCAGTTTAGCTGAAGAGTTTGAAATCAGTAAAAGTTTCGTTACGCGAGCTTGGAAAGTCTTCCAAGCCGTAGGTACAGCCCTTAGAAAGGTTGATGGTGGAATCCCTAGAAAAGCAACTGCAGTGGATGACCGATACATCTTCCTGCAGGTGAAAAGAGTCCTATACTAGTCAGAAAGCACCTTTACTCATCAACAGTATACAGCAACAGGGTGACAAGTGTCGCAGTTTACTTTAGCCAGACGCCTTCACAAAGGTTGCTTATTCAACCGCTGTCCTGAACGCTGCATCTCTATGAAAGTTAGATATCCGTGACACCGTTTAGTGTGGTGTAAGGAGCACAAAAACTGGGCATTTCATCAATGAGTCCTCTTTACGGATGAGAGTCGCTTCAGTGCCACATGCGATTCTCAATGCCAGTTGATTTGTAGAGGCGTCGGGACACAGTTTTATCCCAGTAACATCACGTAAATAAACCGATAGGTGGGGTCCTGGAGTTTTTGTCTGAAGAGGCATTATGCTGAACGGGCGAATTGAGCACCACTTTTTCGACAGAGGTTCTGTAACCGAAGATCGCTACTGTAAGTAGATGATCCTTCCTCATATGCGTCTATTCCGAGATGCTATTGGACCAGACTTCATTTTAATGGATGACCATACACGGCCACACTGGACTACTGATATTCAGAAGAAACTGCAAAATGAAGGTATCACTGGAATGGATTAGCCAACGGTTTTTCCTGATTTAAATTCCAAAGAGCATATGTTGGATGCTATGGATAGACGCCTTGGGCTACGATTCCATCATCCGGTTAACATCGAACAACTGAAACAGATGCTGATTGAACAATGGGCCCTCTTACCTCAAGAACTGTTGAACAATCCGGCTCTGAGTATGAACAGAAGGTGAGAAGCAACCACTGCAGTAACTGGAGAGCATATCCCATACTAAGGAATATCTGCTTGTTGTTCATACTCTTGTACAGAAAATCATGTGTAACGATACTATGAGTTTAATAAAGCTTTTTTTTATTTCATGCTATATACATAGCATTCATTTTTGCGAAACTAGGATTCAGTAAATAACGCAGAACAAATTTAAATATTTAAAGAAAATTAATTAATGAATTAATATTTGAAAACACTGCACTAACACCAAATGTCATTCACTATTAATTTAAAAAAAATTGTTTGAACTTGAATGGATAAACAGAAAGTATTTTATTAACGATTGAAAACTTGAACAAGATACGTATAAAGGGAAAAAGCGAACTTAAGTAGTAGGAATTGAAAAAGGAAGCATCTTTTGTAACAAAAAATAAAAATAGAGCATCATATTTTAATCATTAAAATAAACTATTTAATAATAAAACCGAACAATTTACCAAAATGATTAATCCCATGTAATAACACGAGACATTCTCTAATATATTCATAGCAGCCTTAAGGCAAAGATAACGTGTGTCTATGGTCATAATCACTATACACACCGTTCGGTCTCCTAAGGTATTTGGGTAATCAAACATATTGGGGGATGGACAATTACTTAAACTATAGTTCGCATCGATAAAGCATGTGCAATATAATAGGAAATTTAAATATACGTCTCACACAAATCCGATTGAATATAGGAGTATTCGTATTTGCATTACAAATTTTATCGTATTAGTATTCTGAAGAGTGGAATATTAGCAGTAGAATATAATTCTATTAGCGGTAGAATATAATTATATTAGTAGTAGAATATATAATTTAGCATATCTATCTATCTATATATATATATATATATATATTAAAATGCACAAGTTAATTTATATATGCAAAAGGCATGCACATGCTATAAGGTATAGCGGAAACATTCTATGTGTTAAATTGGGATAAATTTCATGGATTAATGATATTCCTGGAATAGTTAAAAACTATCACACGTTATATAATATCGGCAGCTCTAAACACTGGTGTAGTGTGGGTGTTTGTCACGCAAAGTGGAATAAAACTGAACAGCTTTGAAAAAAATGAGATGGAGGATGCAAATACTTCATTGTTTGAAATTCCAACTGAAGAAAAAGACTTTGTGTTTTATACAAAAGGTGTTGTCTAAAACCTTCACTAGGTATAATTTTAAAGGAATTGTTTAGTTTAAAATGCCATTTAGCACACTTTTTTTATTATCTTGGCAGTTTACAGAGTATAATGATGATGTATATAAAATAAATGATGCTTTACAATGTAAGAGTAGAGCTGACGTGAAATGTCGCTTAATATAAAAAAAATGCTTTTAATATCGTAGATGCTGCGTTGACTACTGACTAGTTATTAAATTCATCGTGAATGAAAATAAGAACTGGTATCAAAGAAATTGTGCTGAAAAAAATGATGCTGATATTTTGACTATTTTTTAAATAATGTAAATTCAATAAGCAACCTTTAATATGTTTCTGATTCAAAATAGCATCAATTAAATCGATCATTTACATCACTTACATTTTTATGATGTCATCTTTGTCTTCAAAATTAAAAAATTAAGTACTGTATTTTATTTAATAAATTATACATGGTTATATGAAATCTGATTATACACTGACCTCCAAAAGTTATGGAACAACCGGTTTTTTGCGCCTTATTTGCAAATGAATGAATGTAGAACATTAAATTTGGAGGACATGTACACAAAACAATATGAATTGACTGCAAGATAGGAGTCTACATAACAAAAATTGAAAAATGATGTACAACAAAAAAATTTAATCTCGCTGGAAAAGTCCATTTTTGGAAAAAATAATAATCACAGTTTTATGTGATAAAAATGCCATAGAAACATAACAAAAATGGGTTTTAGTAAGGTATATGTCCATCCCTAGCTTGAATGCATTGGTGGCATCGAATTTCCATGCTGTCAATTAAGTTGTCGGTTATCGAAATGGAAAATGAAGACCAGACGCGGAATAAGCTTTGTTCCAGCTCTCTTCAAAACCTTGGAGGAGGGCGTAAAGCGGAAAACTGTCTACCAAGATAGTCCCCAAGATGATCTATCGAATGTAAGTCTGGAGATTGAGCTGGCCATTCCATTTGCTCCAAACCAAGACCCTGAAGATATTCCTTAACAATTGCAACTCGGTGAAGTCTCGTGCATTATCATCCATCATAATGAAGTCATTGCCAATTGCACCGGCATACGGGTGGACATATGGATCAAGGATCTCCTCCCGATATCTCACACTAGTCAGAGTTCCTCCATGGAACACATACAGGTCAGTGTGACCACCGAGTGAGATCCCTGCCCAAACCATTATTCCACCACCTCTGTAACTGTGTCTTTCAACAGTGTTGTATTGATGATATCTGGTGCTTTGTTCCCTCCAGATGAGCAGAAGTCCGCAATCGCTCTCCAATGTAAATCTGGACTCGTCTGTGAAGAGTACAGAAGCCCATCAATGTCTGGTCCAGGAAACGTGTTCTCTTGCGCAAGATATGCGGGTCCTTCTCTGTCGTCTGTTGAGGGTTACACACACAACTGGTCTCTTTGCATAGAGACCTGAATTGTGAAGACGCATTCGCACCGTACTAGCGAATATTCTTCTCCCTTATTCTACAGAGGGGTCTGCAACATGTTGCGGTATACAAATCCTTCTCTTTTTGGCCGAAAGAGCGATAAAATGGTCTCCTGCAGGTTTTGCAGCTCGTGGTCGGCCTGGAACATTTCTTCTGGACACAGGTGCTTCGGTTTGATATTGATTCCAGAGACGGTGGACCACACTACAAGATACATTAAGACGCCTAGCAGCATCAGGCTATGTAATCCCATTTCCATCCATCCAAACGCCCTACATCATAACGAATCGGGCAAACGGCTTCTCTCAGACATTGCGAGACCCCACTGCCTATTGTCAACAAATCTGTGAACAAAAGTTGTAAATCAACAAAAGCTACACGCGTAATTAATATATACATATTTTTCTCTCACTCATATATATTTGTTCTTTCCTTTTTGCATAATTTTATATAAACTTCGTTTTTACCATTTATATAAGCTATAAATTGTATTGTTACTGTCATTTTTTTACGGTGAGCTTCAAAAAACATGTTGTTCCTTAACTTTTAAAGGCCAGTGTATTAAGCTAATAAAGCAGAATTATTTATACTCTGTTTATATTGTTAGTGAAAAAGTGACACATTTTTTATAAATGGTTACATTTTTACAGTTAGTGGCGACATTTGCCATTTTATAAAAACAAGCAACGTTTGTATAAATGTACGTTTTACGACGTTCTTTTATTTAATTTGTGAAACAGATTTAGTGTGTTTAGTATATTTCCAGAAATAAGCCATTTCTCAATTTTTTTAAAAAAAATCAAAAGAGCTTTCTTTAAGATTTATAGATTTTTTATTCACATACGGCATAAAAATAGATGAATAAAACAAGCCACAAAAAGAGGGATAAAATTATAACGTAAATTTTAAGATTTTTTTTAATTACATTAGTTATGAAATGCATCCGAAGTTAAGGAATTGTTTTAAATGAAATGGATAGTTCAATTGTGGATTTCAACAAGAGGAATTATTTATATTATAGAAAACAATTTAGTTCATGAACAGCTAGCGAAAATCTAGGGATGTAGATTATGCGCATGAAAAGGATACTGTCAAAAATTCCATTAAACTGTTGTCAAGAGCGGTGATAAACATCATACGCATGATTTTAAAATTGTTTTCATTTTACACAATATTATAGAAAATTTTCTGTCTATATTTCAATTTTGGTGGGAAATAGTTATATTTGATTGTGATCAAAAATTTAAAAAAAAATTGATTGTTATGTATAAAATCTCTGCCAATTTCATAAAACTAAATCTGAAAAAGTAGTACAAACAGATTCTAGAATTATAAACTTACTTATATCTGTTGAATTTCTGTACCATAAATCCATTATTACGAATGTTAAATATTATACACTCGTTTGCTTGTAAATTCGCTTGTAAGTGCATCACCAATATAGTGGTTATATGATGTGACGTGACTGAATTCATAAACCGATTCCCCCCGGATGTTATTCTGTTTATATTATTCAGCGAATATGATATCTATCATATTCTGGAAGGAAGGTTTCAAAAATGTACTTAAAATATTGACAGTTGCTTCAGAGAATTCACTTGTTTTACACATTTAATGTTACATTAATTCGCCTATAGGTAAATAGGGGACCGGTTCTTTTTTTAAAAAAATTATGCAAGTCACTCAGTTTACTAATAACGATTTTTATTTTTTAGATGTAGCTATTTTTAGATTGAAAACGAAGATTCAAACTGGAACATCCAAAATAATCCATCATTTATCCATTTGGACATTTTCATGCTTCATGTTTTTTCAAAATTCGACTCCTCAAAAGATTAGAATCTCGTCTAGTGCAGATTCTATCTTATCTTACCAGTATTTTTTCTGATGATGTCTCAAAGTTTAAGGTATCGAACTACGTTCGGAACCGTGATTTAGTAAAACCGTATAAATGATAATATTTATGATATTTAGTGTCACTTAGATTAGAAAATGTATATAAAATAGTTTTAAGAATATTATTACAATAAAAATTATTTAAGTACAATATTTTGACATTAAATGAACCTAGAACGACCCATTTTCAAAACATTCTCCTTTTGTGAAAAATGCTTCTATTATAATAATATTTTCCCTCTATATAGCTCAGACCTCTGCACAGAGATCAACTGGAATTTTTGAAATATATTACTTAGAAGAGGGTTTATTCATGTTTTACGACAGCAGATGAGAGCAATTTTAAGAAAAAAACGCTGATAATTATTTCAATTGGTTGTAACTCTGAAAATAATGTGAATTTTTCAAAAATCATAGTTGAGCCTCTATACAGAGTGATCTGAGCTACATACAGGGAAAATATTATTATAATAGAAGTATTTTTCACAAAAAGGAGAACATTTTGAAAAAAAGGTTATTCTAAGCTAATTATTTGCCGAAATATTGCACATTTAAATATGTTTTTTGTCATAATGTCCTTAAGACAATTTCCATACCTGTATTCTAATCTAAGTGACACTAAATATCATGAAAATCATCCATTTATGCGCTTTTTTAAAATCACGGTTCCGAACGTAGTCGGATACTTTAGACGAGATAGGAAATATGACAGGAAAAGGTTCTTAATGCAACAAACTAAAAGTTTTCAGATTCGTTGTTGACATGCAAGGCTGTTCTATCGTATTAAGAAACTGTAATATAAACACATCATAAAATAAAATTCAGAACCTTTCCACCGGTCTAGGATTCAATAAATGTTTTTTAAAAATGCAAATCATCATCTTAAAAGATTGAAGTATAAGATAACCACAGTAGACTTGATTATAACTCTCCTCCAGTTTTACTTTTTTTTTCTTGGATATTTCTCGAAAAATCTAACCAGTCCAAGTTTTCACATTGAGCCAACGGGTGGTTTAATCTTAACAAATTTAACGTGCATCAGCCTCTCTACACGGAAAGCCTTCACCAGGTTCGAACTTGAGACTCAACGGCAGGAGACACAAGTTTGAATCCATGACCATTCGACTTCTGTGGCCTTTAAGGGTCTGCAGTAGCCAAGTGAATAAGGTATCAGATCATTACTGGCATGTCATAAGTTCGAGCCTAGTACCACTAAAGATCCACCGTGTAGAGGAGAAATGCATGTTAAATCTGTCGAGAACTCAAACATCCTCCCGTGGTGTGGTGTGGTAGTTAGGATAGGGGTTCCCAGCTCAGGTCTCGTTCTTGTCACTTGACCAGGATTCAAAATGACGAGGTCCGTCACCAAAAGCTCAAGTGTAGATGAACAGTGCAACGTTAATATTCACTCACTCACATGAATACCTAACAGTTTACCAAAATAACTTTGTATGATTTCGGTAGTCGAAAGGATATGCTTTCAAAATTGTTCTAGCATTAGATTAGCTTCAAAATGAGACTTTAAGATATCCGACTATCCTAAACTTGTGAATTTTACCGAAAATTGACAAATTTGTATTATGCTTTTATTTTACAGGTCATCTTATTATCTTTATAAAAGTACGAAGTTTATTATTTTCCACTCACTAGAACAAAAACTACAAGTGTTGTAGTAAACGCAGATGTCCCTACATAAAGCAATATGTCATACCTTAAAATGCGTTTTACTCGAAATGTGTTTTTTTTTTTGAAAATGCTCAAACGAGGCGATGATTGCTTAAAATGTTTGTAAATAATTAACACTACAATGTTTTGTGTACATTCTGTATAACAGTAGAAGCGTTTGACCTTGAGATTTATCAGTCACTGATTTAGTACAAAATTTACAGTCCTTTATATAAATATAATCACTGTTTTTTTAAGCAATTTCATGTAATAACTAAGATAAAATGTTCTTTAATTTTTGTAAAAATTAAAATATCTTTTATCCTGAAGGTTATTTTAAAAATGAGAGAGCATGGCAAAAGAACACATCAAAATTGAAAATTTGTCATAAAAATTATTTACAAAAAGGGGTCCCTTTATGTAATTTTTTGTAAGTTTTGATCCATTTATTTCCCTTTTGGTAATAATAATTTCATTTTCCCTTCTAAATTTTAGCAAATATTTTTACAATTATACTAAAATTAAATATAAATAGTACAAATACTTTGTCACAAGTAGTTGGATACCTTAAGGCTACAGTGGACAGTTAAAATGTGGAAAATTGACTAAAATATCGAAAAACTTTTTTTGGCTTATTTTAATATTATATTAGCCTCTCTATCAAACGCAAAATATTTTTTTGGTTTCATGCATTTTTTACTGAGTTATGGGGTAGTTCCGATTCAGTCATCCATGACCACGCCCCTTTGTTTACATTCTGATGTCATGCTGACAAAGCTGTCATGTACTTTGACAGTACGAATTTTATTTACTGTAGACATAGCCTCTCTAATTTTTATTTTTAAATGTTAATTTATCAAGGTCTGGATGGCAACAATTTGTTTTAACTGTATCTGAGACCTAAATCGGCATTATTTGTTTACAATTCGTTCGAACTTGCGTTTGCATTATTCGTTCAATTTTATTCAAACTTTATATTGATTTTACCAAAACAAAAAGTTCTTTTCAGAACTAAAGTTCATTTTAAATTGCCGTTGTTATTTAAAATTTTAATAATGGATCTTATGTCATCGAGATATAGAAAACCTAAAGGTCGTCCTACCAAAAGGAGAAAGATGTTGGCTGAAAATAGTAAGAAGCGATGGCAGAAATCTTCTAAAACTGTTGATGAAAAAAACAGTAATAGTATGGTATTGCAGAGAGATACATTGTCTGAACCGAGTACATCTTCCCAACCTTAGGCAAGCTATATTTTCACTCAGAATGCTGTGTTTTCTGAATTATTGCAGAAAGTTCCTTGTAAATATTGTACAAACTGTACCCTTGTTATAAAACAACACCATTCCATGGGGTATTCTACAAAGATGGAACTTTTATGCGAATCATGTCATGAAAGCTATGGAAGTGTTTTTTCAAGTTTCCAAGAAGATGCCAAAAATTCACATGATATAAACAGCAAACTGGTGAGTGCCTTCCTATCCATAGGCAGAGGGCATGCTGCTTTGGAAAGGTTTTCATCTGTGCTCAACATGCCAACAATGGACCGAAAAACATTTGCCAAATGCATGCACAACTTATCCGTGAAAAACAAAGAGGTGAAGAAAAAAATGCTCGAAATGTCACGTCAAGCTGCTAGAGAAGCTCACGTAAAAGTTGATGCTTCTTTAAAAAATCAGGAAATAATTGATGTGAGTGTATCATATGACGGTACTTGGCAAAAGCGAGGACATACATCTAACCTAGGATTAGGAATAATCATCGATATCCTTAGTGGACTTGTCCTTGATTTTGAAGTATTGTCGAAATACTGTCATAATTGTGTAGTTGCTGGTCGAGATATGGGAGTCGATTGGGCGGAGTTCCACATATGGCAAAAAGGACATGCGGATGAGTGTGACAAAAATTTTGATGGAATTTCTGGAGCCATGGAGATGCAAGCTGCACTAATTATGTGGAGGCGATTAATTAGTGATTGCCAAATGAGATTCGTTTCCATGCTGAGTGATGGTGACTCAAAAACTTTTCAATTTTTGTCGGACAATAAAATATATGGTTCTGATATAAAAATCGAAAAGGAAGAGTGCCTGAATCATATTGCAAAGAGGCTAGGCACATCGTTACGTAACAAAGTGAAAGAATGAAAGGTGAAAAAAGTGACTCTTGGTGGGCGTAAGCAGGGAAGTCTTACAGATAAAAACATCACAAAGTTGCAAAATTACTATAGAAAGGCAATAAAAGATAATGTCCCTGATACCGATAAAATGAAGACTGCTATATATGCCAGCCTGATGCATTGCTCGTCAACTGACAAAAAGCCTATACATGGTAAGTGTCCTGATCGGGAATCATCATGGTGTTTCTATAAAAGAGCTATAGCCAAAGGTGAAACCCCAGGGTCACACAGTTCCATGAGAACTTACTTGTCTCCACAAGTAGTGGAGAAAATTATGCCTGTTTATCAACGTTTAGCTTCAGACACCATTCTTGAAAGATGCGTAGCAGGCAAGACGCAAAATTCGAATGAAAGTCTGCATAGCTGCATTTGGCGAAAATGCCCAAAAGAGGTATTCGTCTCCAAAAGAGAAGGCTGGAAATAGCAGTAACGGATGCCATCGAAAAGCACAATTTGGGCTATGTGAAATCTCTTGAAGCGAAAGAGGACTCATGTCTAAATGACAGTTTTTCTTTGACTATTGCAGAAAGACAAGATAAATGACGCATTTCTCAGAATATTTCTACGAAACAAAAGAAAAGGAAAAAAGAAATGCCACGAATACAAATGCAGCCTATAGTGCCGGTGCTTTTAATTTTTTTTTATCAGACTTAGCAAACAGTTTTCTTGTTATGTGTAATTAAATTTGTTATTTTTTTGAATTTTTGTAATTTAATTGTATTGAAATACTTTATTTTTACTCATTGTGATTAATGAAATACATAATATATTATCTGGTTGATGAAATAATAATGAAATACATTTTGTTAATTTACTTTTAGATTTTATTGAATGTGTTCTTGCTACTTCAATTTTTATCACTATATATATTGCATGTCAATGTGACTGTTACAATAAATATTGCAGAATCTTATATATATATTCTATGTTTATCTTATCTTTATGATATTAGTGTTTTTCAAATTTATATGAATGTCTTTAATTGTTTTTAAAAAAACTAAATTTTTTCCTTTAGAATAAAAATAGCTGTTGTTCTAAAAAATGAAAGCTTCCTCGATAGCATTGAATTTGTGTAATTTAATCCCTTTGAAGTACTTTATTTTTACTCATCATGATTAATGAAATATATAATATACTATCTGGTTGAGATAAAACAATGAAATACATTCTGCTAATTTACTTCAGATATTATAAGAAAGTTCTAGCTTACTTCAATTTTTATCACTGTATATACCACGTGTCTCAATGTGACTGTTACAATAAATATGGCAGAAACTTATGTATATATATTCTGCATCTATCTTATATTTGTATCATGTTAGTGTTTTTCAATTTCAAATTCATATTTATATCTTTAATTTTTTTTTTAAAAAAATAAGTTAATTTCCTTTAAAATAAAAAAAAAGCTGCTTTTCTCAGAATCAAAAATTTACCTCGAAACCAAAACTAAAATGTCATTCCAGTGCTAAACCGCTCTACTTCCCTATCGCAAAATCGAGAATGTAATTTGTGGCTTGAAATTTGATAAAATTCTGAGCATTTAGTTTTTAAATCGTTTCTTTGAGGATTCGAGACATTTTTCATAAGAAGAAAGATTTTTTTTATTTAGATATGTTGAACCGAAAGCGGAAAGTTGAGTTGAGTGAATATTAACGTCACACTGTTAAGCTACACGAAGGCGTTTGGCGACGAACCACGTAATCCTAACTACCACACCACACCAACGGGAGGACGTTTGAGCTCTCGACAGATTTAGCGTGCATCGCTACCCTACACGACGGGTCTTAAGTGGTACTGGGCTGGAACTCGTGACAAAGCCAGCCACTCGGCTACCACGGCCGAAAGAGGAAAGCACAGTACTTGCAATTTTCTCCCTTCAAAGAATTAAATCTCTCCAGCTATGATATTGAACAATTAACAAAATAGCTGTAAATTTATCTTTGGAGTAATCTCAGATTTTTTCGTAACTCCGTAAATGCCCGTAATTCTAAAGATGTTTGTCAAATAAGGTCCATTACGAATTTATCGACTTCCATCCACTCAAAAATGGGCAAACTCGTTGAGTGGTGCAGAGGGCCTTTGAGAATTGTAGCACGCGTGCTTGGTCTAATAAAAGAACTTAAAAATTTCTTTGAGTACTTTGTGCAGCATTTGTAAATATATTTATTTGCAGTAAGACAACGGATCAATACAAATTATATAATGATCTATTTTAATATTCGTTTAATACTAAATTGAATTTCGAAACGTATTTTTTCAAAATTAAATGGGTATGTCTGTATGTGTGGTTGAGAGTAAATGAGAGTCATATTAAACTCGTAGTATAAAGCTTCACGAGGGCTACTGGTGACGGGCTTCATAATTTTTAATCATTGTGGAGTGACGTGAATGACACCTGAGCTCCTAACTTCCACACAGATCCAATAAGAGGACGTTTAGGTCTCAACACATTTTATATGCAGTGGGTGTGTGAGAGAGAAAGAATGGGAGTATGAGGGTGTGTATGTTAATTGTATATGTAGAGGAATACGTGTGTTGACATGTATTTAGCCAATTAATTCTTCAATACATTATATCAGTAATTACATATTTGTTGCTGTTACTTATCCCACCTGATCAACAGCAACATCAGATCATGCCCCACGAAATTCATCATGGCAAAGGGCTGCATATACGCCTCTCGTTAGCATTAGCTATGAGCACCATACAGTGCGATTTGGCTCAATTCCACTCCAATTTTGAGTGAGAAAAAACTCTGGATGTCGTCAGGGTCCTTCCTCCTCTCTTCCATCTACGTCACGAGAGGTTATGCGATCCACAGCTATTTAGATTACCCCCATGCCGTGAAGGCAGTATTCATTTACAAACACCCATGCCTTCAACGGGATTTGAACCCAAGCCCAACGGCACAGCAGTCAGCGTCACTAACCACTATACCGGACGGGTGGCATTTGTATTTTTATCTAATCCTACTTCTGTGTATATTTTCTTTTGAAAATTTATTACTTAATTTCTTCTGTACGTATGATTTAACCGCAGATTGATTTAACTAAGGTGAAACAAAAAAAAGCTAGTAGTTTTCCTGTTTAACCCTTTACCTACTGCATTATGATTTACTGCAAATTTCCATGCAATATTTTTTTTTTATTCACTACATTAAAAATTAAGGGATGTACATAAATAAAATATTCAACTTGAGAAATTTAATCCAATATAACGAATTAATTAAATTAGTATTTTAAAGTACCGTCAGTCCTCAAAAGGTCTAATATACACTCAGGAACATTGAAAATAGCGACCCAAGAAGGAAGCTAAGTACAATCGCGAAACTTTGCAAATAAGTACAGCGTAATGTTATATGCAAATGATCCAAGTTGTGTGCCCATACGCATGCTCATACACGCCTAGGTGGCGCTACAATCAGGAAGAGGGCGCTATATAAGCAAGCGCAAATTCGAAGATTCATCAACGTGACGATTACCCGCCGATTGTAGGAAGACTTTGGTTAGCGAAACATGCCAGGTAAACTTGTTAGAAGACATTTTTCACAGTTAAGCGAGTTTGAGAGAGGCCTGATTATCAGGATGAAAACTGCAGGCTGGTCCACGCGCCGTGTTGCTGACCAGGTGGATCGTTCAAAGTGTGCCATTAGAAATTGTTGGGAATAGTGGACAACGAGAAGGTACCAAAGCGCCGAAAACCGGGTCTGGAGTGACCAGGAAGACCAGGAGAAGAGAGGATCGAAGGATCGTGCGGCAAGCACTTGTGGACCCCACAATGACTCGTTCAACGATACGAGCAGACGTAGGCGTAGCAATTGTTCCACAAACAATTTCCAGACATCTTGCAGAAGCAAATCTTAAATCCAAGCGCCCTTTCCGTGCACTCCCTTTAACACCGAAACATCGGCAACTGCGTCTACAGTGGTGCCAAGCCAGATCAATGTGGAATGTCACAGATTGGCAAAAGGTTGTGTTTAGTGAAGAATCCCGGTTTGTTTTGGGGACAGATGATAACCGTGTAAGGGTGTGGAGGCGCCCTGGTGAGCGGTACAATTCTCCTCACACTGTTCTACGTCACACTGCCCGCACAGCTGGTGTAATGGTCTGGGGAGCCATAGCCTATGATAGCCTGTCCACTTTAATTGTGATGCGTGGAACGTTAACGGTCCAACGTTACGTTGATGATATTCTTCGACAACATGTAGGACCTTTCCTAAATGGTCTTCCATGGGCTATTTTCCAGCAAGATAATGCTCGTCCGCATACAGCAAGAGTTTCTCAAGACTTCCTAAGTCATTTTCAGACTCTTCCATAGCCAATCCGCTCCCCCGATTTGTCCCCTGTAGAGCACGTGTGGGATCAGCTAAAACGGCAGATGCCATCGTGTCACTCTGTACATGATTTAGAGTTGGCTGTTCAAGATTTGTGGGCCCATCTGCCTCAGGACATTATAAAGTGTCTAATCAACTCAATGCCGGACCGTGAGGTGGCATGTGTTGTAGCTGGAGGTGGTCCAACGCGCTATTGAAGTTGCCCAAAATTTGTGTCGTTGCACACACTGTAATTGTCTTGTTTTTGAGATCAAGTGAATCTGTCATCTGTGTCATTATGTGTATTAAATTTCATTTCAATCCGATGCTTTCTTCTTGGGTCGCTATTTTCAATGTTCCTGAGTGTATTTTCATAATATGAAAAGACCAAATGACTTTTTAATGCAGTTTTAACTTTTAAAAATGCTATATAACCAAAAACTACTAATATTTTACATTGCAAAATATTTATTTTTAAAGATTATTATTTTTTTAAAATTTATTTACTTTTTTAGACATAAAAACATCTTTTACACATAAACTTAATTTGATGATATTCGAAGAAACAAATGTTTTTTTCATTAATACACAAAAATTCACTACACATTGTACATTTTGAGTGAAGTTTCTATTGATGTTTTTTAAAACACTGCATCCTGGGATAGGAAATGCTTAATTTTCTTATCATGAACTACTGCACCTTCAGTCTTGTTCAGTCTCTGGATCGCCATCTTAAGAATTTAACGAAAATTCCTGTAAATAATTTACACTGGGACGAATCATCGGTTACCGCATCGTTGCTTTCAGGTTGTAAGTTTTGTAAGAAATCCAAGGCCTCTTGTAGACTGAGCTTTTTTCTAGACACGCTAAGAAAAAGAAAATAATAATAATAATAATAGCATCTTGAAAAATTATATTGTTGTTTAATCTTTGTTACAAATAAAAAAATTAAAACGTTGCAATTTTTTGACTAAATTATAGATTATGTGGTCAAAAAAACTCAGATTCACAAAGGTTAGAAGTTTTTGAAAGCGTTAAAATAAAAAAAATATTTTAAAAAGCAAAATAAATAAGTTTGGCAAAAAGAAATGCTAAAATAGGCATAACTTTATTACACTATAGGGCTGACGCTACGAAACAACAAAAAAAAAAATACAACAAGCTACATTGACGGAAAAAAAAGTTTTTGCTCCGACACCCAGAATGTTGTCGGTACTTATAAGTACAACAATGTTAGTCTATTGTAAAATTCATTATATACACTGTTCACTTAAAATCGTTTTCTAAGATCTTCATTAACAAAAAAATAAGACACTTGCCTTTTGACATTAACTAATTTTTCCGAACAAAAATGACAATCCTCACAATCCGATTAAATTGTGAGCTGAAAACGCATCTTCTGCTATAAAACTATCCGCCTTACCCGCTAAAATATTCATCAAAGAACCCGTGCTGCCATATATCTTGGAAGAGTAGATTTAAAAGAATATTCATGCTTAGTATCGTCAGAGTATTCGTAAAAATGGTTATCTTATGTAATTGTAAAGTGATTGTTACTTATATAAATACACTGTCGGTGGATTAAAAAGATTAACTTCTTAACTTGATACATTTATTTGAATATATTAGGTTGGGGGAAAAGAATCTATTATATTTTTCGGTAGATGGCAGTAGTGTCGATATCTCGTGAACTAACAATCAAACTGTTTAAAATCTATTCTCGTTGTCAGGGTGATATTTTACAATAAAAAATTATTTTGCTGTTTTTTGTTTGGTCCATTCAGTTGTGAGTAACAGAGTGGTAAAAATGGATGTCAACAAAGAGAAAATTCGGTACATTTTACATTTTTTCTTTGATAAAGGCAAAAATGCAAGCCATGTGGCTGAAACTGTGATTGGTGTTTATGGGGCCGATACTGTAACAGCTAATTACGTGCAATTTTGGATTCGTCGATTCCGTTCAGGCATTTTTGATGTTAAAGATGCACCTCACACAGGCCGGCCCGTTTTCGAAAACGTTGATAAAAACCCAGAAATAATCGAAGTTGACTGGCATGTTAGTAGTCGTAGCATCGCCCAGGAGCTAAAGATCGACCATAAAACATTTTTAAGCCATTTGCTCAAATTTGGATTCAAAAAGAAGTACCATGTTTGGGTGCCACACCAATTAACACCAGAAGACATAATGGATCGAATTTCCATCTGAAAAGCCTTGGCCAAACGGAATGAAATCGACCCATTTCTTAAATGGATGGTGACTGGGGATGAGAAATGGATCACATACGAAAATATTGTGCGTAAACGATTGTGGTCAAAGCGCGAGAAGCAGCTAAAACAGTGACCTAACCAGGAGTAACGGCCAGGAAGATTCTACTCTGTATTTAGGGGGACTAGGAAGGAATCTTTTTTTATGAGTTGCTTCTGTATGGCCAAACACTAAATTCAGATCTCCACTGTCACATTGTTTGAAGCTTGCGATTGACCAGGAATGGCCAGAATTGGTCAAAAAAAGAGGTGATGTGTTCCATTAGGATAACGCCAGGATACACACATCTGCAGTGACTCGCCAGAAACTCTGAGAGTTTGGTTGGAAAGTTTTAGTGCATCCACCATGTAGTCCAGACCTGCCACCAAGCGATTATCACCTTTTTCTTGAATTTCAAAACTTCCTAAGTGATAAGAAATTGGGATCAAGAGAAGATTCTAAAAATATATTCCTAGTTTTTCATTAATAAGGACCAAAACTGCTATGAGAGAGGCATTATGAAGCTACCTTTAGAATGTCAACAAGTTATACAACAAAACAGTGCATATTTGACCCAAATCAGACAATATACAGCATGTTAATTAAAGTCTTGAATTTCACGCAAAAATAATGGATATATTTCCCCCCAACCTAATATATTCAGAAAAATATAAAACTAAGAAAAAAAAATAATAACACTGCAACTACAAAACATTGAATCTATGTGAGTTGTCCCTGCTTTGAAATAAATCACAGCGTAAAATGAATTTGATATTCTTGCTATACACGAATGTATATACGTATGGAAAAACCTATTTTTCTGGCAAAAAAATAGAGCTATCAAAAAGGATACGTTGTATTGTGTATCAAATCGGATCATTTATTTAAATTATTTCAAAAATTTAGTGAATAGTTTGAGAAGGGTTTGCTTTCGCGGAAAGATGCATTTTACGCGATAAAGTAATGAGCTATTTCTTGGTAAGGAAAGTATAATTGTCATATTACGTCCTTATCTTCTTGGAACCCATTGTATCTTTGCATCGATCTATTTGGTCGTTCTGACCGCCCATATTACGTCTCCCTTACGCTAATAGAAACTGGCTTGCCACTTAAAATTAGGGCAAATGCATATTTTACTCCACGCTTTCCAAGAATTTCAAGATCAATGTTAGGGTTGCGTAGTACCAATAAAAGAGAGTAAAAGAAAAAATGTTATTTTTTGTTCATTTCCCTTATTTTTTAAACCCTTATCGCTCTCGGCCACGTACTATTCATTCATTAGAACTAAAACTAAGTCAAGCTGTTTCTTTTGAGTAATAAGTTTTAAAGTATTTGTTTCATTCTGAGAAAAGGTTCCAAAGTGTCTATTGAATTTGGTTTAAATTTCACGATTCTATTGCATTTTGGGAAATACAGTTCATTCTCTTGACATTTTAGGAATATTATACACTGATCTATTATTTTGAAATGTATTATATAGTAATATTATACATATTTCCAATTCCAATTACCGCAAAATCCGGCATATAACGTGCACATTTAACACAAAAAATAAGATCGAAATTTAAGGGTAAGCGTTATACGTTGGGTATAAAAGTGAAAGTTTAAAAAATAAAAATAAAAAAATGATCACAGAAAAAATTAGATTTCTGCGTATATCGAAACAAAGTTTATTTCTTTCAGGATCATGATCGCATATATGTGATCACTTCAGGGAACACGGTATCATATGTGAGATTGCGTTTCCCCAATTTTAAGCCAATGATCACATCCGTGGGATTTGAATTCGGAACGCAAGTAATTTGGTAAATTTTTGGAACGCATAACACTAAATTTTGGCTTGTTTTATTATAGTAATGATTTTATATTAATTTTCTATTTGAGTTAGGCAGTGTGTTGTATAGTTCTAGAAATATATTTTTTCCCTAAAGCGTGGAATAATACCAAGAATAAACGACTTCAAAACAACATCATTGCTCACGTACATTTCAGGTTTCTACGTAACAAAGGGGCACGCATTATACGGCGAATATATCTAAAAATCAAAAGTTACAGCGGGAAATTATAGGTGAGCGTTATACGCCTGATTTTATGATACTTATGGACTACTCCAGGACTCCATTACTTTTTTGTATGCTCCATGATACTATATATTTTATACTATTTCCATATGATTAATAAATTAGGCTTCAAATATGTAATTACTTATGTTAAAACGTGAAAAAAAACTAATGTCCATCTTATATTATTCGAAAGATGTTTCCTCAATTTTTCAAAGTACAATTATCCGGGAAATATTTGAACTTAAGCATTCAATATCGAATAATATTATTTAGTGTTTTTTTTCCAATTTGTCTTGGAACTTGTAACTGAACTTTAAAATCAAACAAAATAAAGTTTATAAGAATTCTTAAGATTTGTTGGAATATATATTGCTTCTTTAAAAATCTGTGTATTCAAAATCAAAGGACAGGGATACTTATTGTTTACGAATACTTTAACTAGCATAATAATGAATTTGAAACAGTTACCTTGTTTCTAAAGTACCCGAATATGAATTCTGTCGAACACCTACAAAATGAGCTGCAACTATCTCCTCAAGCTCTAGACTTCACATCATAGGTTCTCAACGTGGGCGATAATGCCCCCTTGGGGGCATTTGAGGCTTTCAGGGGGGCAGTAAAAGACCCAGAGAAAATTAGGGGGTGGTTGAAATGGTACGTTTGGGGGCTTCGACAGTTTAACCAAATACAGTCTACAAAAGACTAAAGAAAACACGCTGATTATGTACTAACAAAAGCAAACTTTGATACTGGTAACCGTATGTTGATATTGCATGTATTTACATCATTTCTTTCTAGTGTACGAAGATTCACATATTTCGGAAGTTCGGGAAGTGGATGAAAACCTTACAAAATGCATTACATTTAGACCTACCTTAAATTGACAGATATAGTAAATTTTAATTTTTGTAGTGTACGTGTTGTCTTAGTCTGTGAGCAATAGGAAAACTATATTTCATTACGTATATTATCCAAGAAATGTAATTAAATACGTTAACCAGGAATTAATGTGCGATTTTTCAAAGGCTGACGCTGTAATTTTTTTTTTATTTTGAAAGCAAATAGTTTACTGTGAATTACTTCATATCATAAAAACCTTCTTTCAAAAGCCTTTTTATATCAAGTGTGTGAGCTAAAACCTTTTTATTCCACTCTTTTAAATAAAAAAGAAATTCAATATCGTCTCAATCCCAACAATATCCTATCTAAAACTAAAATAAATAGTTTTACACATTTAAATATATTTGTGGCAATAGCTATATTTCAGATTCGCAAGTAAAAAAAGTTGGGGGCTTTAGAAAAAAAATTAAATTAAAAAATATATGCTCTATTAGTAATAGAATATTATTTTAAAATTAATTCTTGTTTTCACTATATATTATGTAACCCCTTTTTTTCTCTTGAGTGGGAGGGGGTGGTATCGAAATATTCACTAGAAAAGGGAGCGCCAGTTCGAAAAAAGTTGGGTACCTATTTTGCATCATGTTGCGTACCAAATTTGTAAGGGTCTTCTTCAAAGCCTCTGACTATTAAACTCCAAATCTCCCTCACTCGAGTGATTGGAACTCAAACTTGACCTTACAAAAGGAGTAGTTACAATGACTCAAAAAGCCAGAAAAAAATATATATAACTACAAGCTCAAATAATTGAGGTAGAGAATTTATTAGACTAACTGTCCATATTCAGGGTCTACGATGAAGGCCAACGCGAACCTCTTAAATCAAAAATTCACTTATCTGAAATATTTGCAGACACACTGAACTGTAGCTCCCATTAAATGAAAGAAGCTGCTGAAGTGGCACAAATCCGTTAGGACAGAACTCGGGACGCTCGGATCCGTAGCCGAGTAACACAGCCACTAGACGAAAGGGATCGCCTCTGTCCGGAGGCTGTTACTGGCTTATGTAGATATCGCTACAGTAGTGGATGTCAAAATTATTTGTGGCAATTGGTATCGCCGGCATTGCACAGCACTAATAAGTTGTGGTGGTGATATCTATATTCACCAGTAATAACCTCCATGCTATGACGATCATTATAGCATGTAGGCTAAGATACAAATTTTCGGATCAGAATGTGTCCAGTTCTAATCTTACTTCGTTGGTGACCCTGGTCGAGCAAAGAGAACCGCAGCAGTCGTGGTGCCATCTATTCACCGAAAATGCAACCAAGCCGTCAGACACATGACGCAAACAATAAAGCCATCACACATGATGACGTAACCCACAAAGCCGTCGCACTCAAAATGACGCAATTGCTCACATGCTCGCCACGCGAATATGGTACCGTTCGTTCAACTATTATAAACCAGTAATAGCCTCCATGCTAAGACGATCATTATAGCAGGGAGATTATTACTGGTTTAAATAGATATCACCACCACAAAGTGATACCAGCTCCTGGGGAATGTGCTAGGTCTGCAAAGGTAAAAATACCAATTAGCAGCCCCATTAGAAGAAAAAATATTGGAGTCTCAAAGTCACTATTATTTGATGATTTCATGCTTATATTTAATATAAATATGTAGAACTGCATGCAGTGTCCAGCAGCGGCATAACGGAGATTATTAGAGCACCCTTGCAAACTCAGCTTTTGTGCCCCAAGCCCAAATACGTCAGCTTCAGTCAAGCCTTGAGCCCTCTAGAGTCCCTGTCCCCGCAATGTGGTGGTGGGATGAACGTTACACTACTGGTGTCTTGAGTGCTCGTACAAATGAAATTTTGACCACTTTTTATTGCTGATCAAATGCTGTTATGAAACCGTTTGTTAGATCCCCTCCCCTTATTTTAACCTCAATACGTTCATTTGCAATCTTTGAAGTGTTTTCTTCTTAAAGGTATTTCTCTTAAATGCTCAACCAAGGATTCAATAATGCTCGAAAATCTTTCACTTTCATTTCCAGAGCTCTACTTTAAATTCGGTATTTATAGTAGAGTTGTATCACTAGATATTTTCATGTACAGATTATATTTGTGGAATTATTTTCTGATAACATCGAATTCGATTCGATTTGATCAATACCTGTAGTGCTAAAAATAAGAAGACAAATGTCTTGAATCCACACATTGTACCATACTAAGAAATAAAACTAACAAAGTTTTTATAATAACTTCTCTCTAATAATAATTGAAATTGGATACTACTCATTTTGATTGAGATATCTGAAATTTACAAATTCTACTTTTTAGAGTGAAGTGAAATGTCGTATTAATGTGTCTTTTTTTTAACACTATTTTATTAAATTCATTTGTATGTAAGACAAACTTTTTGAACTCAATTTTTACCCACTTTAAAAGGTCAAATTAATTCGAAATTTTTCTCACTTACCAAGGATCGTTGACAATACAATAATTTAATAATTTGTTCCATTGTCGTGATCAGGATCATCATTATTAATGATTTCCCATTTTCAGATCCCATCTCGCATCTGGCGATTAATTCCAGATTTGGTAACTAATATCTAATTTGAGACTAAAAGATTAAGTTACAACTTAGTTCGATTAACTATAAAAGCTTGTTTTTTTAAAACTGTAATTTATTTAATGTCACTAGCCGTTACCCACCCATTTCACTGGGATTTCATAATGTTGCATGCATATATACTTTATATATATATATATATATATATATTGATAATTAAGTCCTAGCAGTTACCATTTTATTGTATTAAAAAACATTATTATATTCTCACCCCTTGATTTAAAAAAAGGACAGGTTATCTAAATAATAACAACTAAAACTGAAGTAGAATTTCCTTTACCGCTCTCGCAACCACCTCTCCGAAATCGGAATTCGCAAAACTCATTTTTAGTATATCTCTACTCAACAAAATAACGTGCTTGCCAAATTTAAAGTCTGAATCTAATAGTTTAAAAACGAATTTTTTTATCAATAAGTCTCGTAACCCTCTTTGAGAGTCGATTTCCATAAGAACCGTTCTTAGCAGATTTCAATTCAACAAACGAAACATGCATAACAAATTTCGCTATTGCACGTTTAGTTGTTGAAAAGGGGGAATATTTTCTTTATCAGTACACCCTAGTAATTCCTCGCTCCCCCCATAGAAGTGGATTTTCGTAAAATTCATTCTTAACGGATCTCTGTTCAGAAAATGGAACATGCTCACCAAATTTTACCTGTATGCGTCTATCAATTCAAAAACATGAATTTTTATCTATAACACCCCTTAATCCCACTCAACCCCTCCCTCCTCTTTGAGGGATGATTTTCACAAAACCCGTTCTTAGAAGAATTCGAGTCCATGAAAGGAACATGCCTACCAAATTTCAAGTCTGTATAAGTCCAATAATTCAAAAACTGGAATATATCTCCAACTCCCCTTAACGCCTCACAACCCCCCCTGGCTTGAGTTTCCCAAAACCTGTTATGTAATAGATCTTTACTTCATGAAAAGAATCTGTCTGCCAAATTT
The DNA here is from genome assembly GCA_019973935.1 of Trichonephila clavipes. Taxonomy (NCBI): domain Eukaryota; kingdom Metazoa; phylum Arthropoda; class Arachnida; order Araneae; family Nephilidae; genus Trichonephila; species Trichonephila clavipes. The sequence goes on along the minus strand of BMAU01006396.1, from coordinate 46,516 downwards.
CCACTGAGTAGTTCGCATAGTTCAAAACCAGGGATATTTATCTATCCTTCCCCTCATTCCTTGTAACCCATTGAGAATCGATTTTCCCAAAACACTATTTTTTGTAGCGAATCTCTATTCCATAAAATCAACATGTCAGCCAAATTCCCACGTCTGTGGGTTTTATAGTTTAAAAACAGTAATATATTTTTCTACAACAACTCTTAACCCCCTCGACCCTTAAAGGTTGATTTTCGCAAAACCCATTTTGTAGCGGATCTTAACTCCATGTAAGGAATCTGCATACCAATTTTCAAGAGCACAAGCCTGTAGCGGCTCATCGCGTTTTCCACTAAAAATTCCTCCTGGGTTCTTTGGGGCCGATAAAGACAAATTCTTTCCGACCAAATCCAGAAGCGCAGCGTGAATATGCAAATTGAAACCTTTTAAATAGCAAAAGTTTTAACGTAAGCGTGTGACCTATTGGGAAGTGATTATAGTAGTCTGAGTTTAAGCACGTGAACTGAAGGAAGAGAAGAAAGCCGTCATTGGGTGTGAAGCTATCCGTGACAGAGCGATCAAGTCAAAATGGATACCATTCCCCGCGAGATAAACAAAATATATTTAGGATCCGAGTGAATTACGGTTAAACAAGAGATTAAGGTAGGATAATTCTGATATCTATTAGGACTGTGTATAATTTGAGATTAGAAATAACCGGGAAGACTGTGATTAAAGTCGCGCTTATTTGGTAATACGTATTGCGTGTTTTCTCACCTCAGATCTGCTAAGTTATGATATAAATATTTTCATTGTTAGTGTTTAAGTTAAGATCTTACTAAAGACATTTTAAGATCATGGCAACGCCTGGTTCTTCATTCACTCCCCCATATCTAGGTCACGAAAATAACATAGAAGTAAGGTATCACCTACGGGCGAATATTTTACAAGTCTAATAGTTTAAAAATATATTTAAAAAATCTATATATAACGGCCCTTAATGCTCTGTAACGCGTAGGGGCCGATTTTCGAGAAAATTATTTTGTATTGGATCTCTCCTTTATGAAAGGTATTTTCTTATGAAATTTCAAGATTGTACGTCTAATACTATAAAAATGGAAATAATTAACCATAACTCCCCTTAATCATCGTAACGCCACTTAGAGATCAATTTTCACTAAAATTATTTAGTAGTGGATCTCTACTCCATAAAAAGAACCAGCTTACCAAATTTCAAGACTCTACGTCTAATAGTATAAAAATGGAAAAAAATTAACCATAACGCCACTTGGTGTCAATTTTTGCAAATCATATTTTATTGCGGATCTCTAATTCTTGAAAGGGTGCTTACCAAATTTCAAGACAGTTCGTTTAATAGTATAAAAATGGAAATAATTATCTATAACGCCACTTAATCCTTCGCAAAGCCACTTGGGAGACGTTTTTCACAAAACTCATTTTGTAGATAAACCCTATGAAAAGAATCTGCTTATAGTTTAAAAATGGAAGTAATTATCTGTAACACCACTTAATCCCCCACAACGCCCCTTGGGGGTTGATTTTTACTAAATCCGTTCTTAGCGGATCTGTTCTCCATGAAAGGAACACCTACCAAATTTCAAGTCTATAGATTCAATAGTTCCAGAGATATCGTGATATGTGAGTGAGTCACACTTTTCTCTCTAATATATATAGAGAGAGGGATTAGCCCTACTAAGAAATTAATTTTGGAAGTTAATAGTAATTATTCACTTTTAAATGGGCTGCTTTCACTAACAATTAACTTCATTTAAAAAAAATTATAACAGCCATGCAATTATCTAATAATTCACATAACAATAAAGTGTAATTAATACAAAAATTAACATAATTGAATATGAAGTATCGATACAATGGGCTCAATTCATGAAATCACGTGATAAAAACAAACACGTGCTTTCCATTGAATTGAAAACAAACATTAAACTAATTGTACTTGTTGTTCCATTTATGAAACTCAGATAAAATTTCAAATTTCATATTTGGGTAAATATGTTTACATGTAAGGGAAATAAGTTCTTCAAAAAGATTTTTTTAAATTAAAAAAAAAATCATATTCTTTTTTTTATGTTTATACTTTTAAATAAAATGCATTTCGTATGCATAAGTACTTTTTAAGAGAAAGTTTTTTGCAGAGAGCAAAACTTGGCAACACCGGAAAGCGTGAACTGATTAGCTGGAAACATAGATACTTTTTGATGTGTGAGTAAGACGTCGCATGAGTTTTTAAATTGATTGGCTAGAATCACGTGGCTTTCACTATCATGTGACTATGACGTCACATGAATTGAGCCTGTTTATAGAGAGAACAAATACTCTCACATATACAATTCGCCATATTGCGAGATAAAGAGTTTTTTTAAGCATATTTAGAAACATTTATTCTTTCAGATATTAAATAAAGATTACTGTAAATGATGTTTGTTTAATAAAAGTATTTTTGAAACTTCAATGGATATAGATTGCAGATATTTGTAATACATTTGTTTACATATTTGTGTGATGCATACCTTATAAACAAATCTAGTAAATCTTGAGGGAATATAACTGTACACACTTAGAAACATCCTTCAAAATAAAATCACCTGAATACTTTGAAGTCAAATAATAAATCATAGTCATTGACAATTCATTAACTTCATTGTTCAAAGTATTGCATCTCTTTAATGTAATAGTCTTTGCTGAAATTTGTAGACGATTTATATATATCATGCGTTAATGTTTTAACGCTTTTTCCGAATATAGAGATAAAAAATGATATAATGTATTATTATTTATTATTATAAATTTTAGTGAGACACATAAATGATGATACATTTAAAAGTGTGATTTTCCACTTTCTATATTTCATACTCTAATTATATCTTTTAGGTAAGGTTGTGATAAATCACAAAAAGATTCGTGATTCAAAGTTCTACGAAACTTAATCATTGTAGTTTATAAATAAATATGATAAATCTTCATATATGTAGAATATTAATAGAATATATTTCATATATCTACTTAAAAACATTTCGTGTTTTTGCCCGGGTTCTGCGTTTACTTCCTATGAAGAAATTTAAATAGGAAAAGAAGTATATACGGAAACTACAGAATAAAAAACAGAGAAAATGCATTTGTAAAATACAACTTACATGAATACTGCTAGAAAATTTTTTAAAATTGAATAATTAAATAGTTAAAAATTATTGATAGATTATATTGAAAAAAAATGAATATTTGTCATTATTCATACAAATAAAAAGGTCACAACAGCGATTTTATACTATATTTATTCCCTCACTATATACTATATAATTTTCTTTCAATTTTGCACCCCTTTTTGCATTTTTTTAATATAGTTTTGTCTTATTTTGAAATTTCATGCATGGTAAAGGTAGCTAAATCAAAGAGGGTGTTAAAAATCCAAAAATTAATATAAAAATATTAAATTGACAGAATGATAAGTTTAGAATGTCAACGTCTTAGATGATTTAAAAAAAACATCTCAGACAATTTATCTTTGATATATGTCTCAGACTATGTTTCATTTTAAAATTTTCATCATTAATCTTTATTGCAGAGTAAATTCCATTCTTCATAAAAAGTCTTTGTGAAAGTAATGCAACTAAAAGATAGAACAGTAAAATACCTTTTTGTTATATTTATCTTTTTTATAAGAATTCTTCATTCTCTCTCTCTTCTCTCAACTATGTTCACAATAACAATACAATACAATTATATACGATATAACAAACTTTAAAACATTTGCAACAGAAATTAATTCATAAGTCTAATTTTACAAGACAAATTTAATGTATGCTTAAGGAATATATAAGTGTGCGTGTAAATTCAGATGCAAACTTGGATGAAAGCCATAGTTAAGTTTATAGAAGTGTTATCTAAAACAGTCATTACTAAAGCTTCACATTCCATTTTAAGTTGTAAAATTTATTGATGAACTCGGTGGGCGTAAAAACTATTATAAAATATTATTATATTTTAATGAGTGAGAGGTTTTATTAAAGTCCCTATACAAAAGAGATTATTGACTATTGGCAACGGAACTCATAATTTAAGTCATGCTTTAGACAACTGTTATCGCATAAATATTGATTAAAAAGTATGTATGGCTCCTCGATAATACAATCGGAACGTTTTTAAATTTTAAAATTGCTCTATTTCACGTATGTTATTTAACACATGTAGACATATATTAGTTCCTGAAATATGAGGCCCTAAATTTTGTGTATTCGGCGTGTGTGTGTGCGCGTGAGAGAGAGAGAGAGTACCCTCCAGAAATGCGACATATAACTATACTTCGTGCAATGAAGTGAGATGTGCGTAGCTAGAATCGGAAACAAAGAAACAACGACAAAGTAACTCGGTAAAAGAACTATGTGTATATCAAAGTCAGAGTGGCAACGACACGTGCCTAGATAATCAGTTAAGTAAACGAAGTATGATTGTTAAGTGTTAAGTATAGTAAGTGTCTGGTTCGTCCTTAATAAACGTGTTTGTTTTGGTTGTACATTGATACATTATGCTAAATTGCTAATCAACGTTCAAATTCATATATACATATGTAATGATTTCACTGGAATGAAACAAGTTAATGATTCACCTTTACCGAATTGCAGTCAATGATGATATTTCCAATGAGGCTGCAGATAACCAATTATCATTGCAGATCCAGTACATTTCCTTGAACTGGTGTCACTTTTAGTGTGGCCAACATACAAGTGGAATACTAATTGCCACAATGTAAATTTGACGCATAGTTTCCTTCCCAGAGAGAGCAAATTGAGTTCTAACAATGCGAAATGAAACAAAGAATATTATTTATCTGAGAGCATCCAAGCCAAACAGGTGCTCTAGGGATCTTTAACATACCGCGTAACCATACGACATGCACGCTTTCAATTTTCTACATCAAGAAAATCAATCGACTTGGGCCGCGATTGAACCCACAAACGAGCGTACAAGACCAACAATAAACCAACAACGCAACCCAGCCGTAGTCGATTATAATTGATGAGACATTTTCTTATTGTAGCACCACATTTGTTTTTTTAATTGATTTTCATTCATAAAGCGAAAAGGTAAAAAACAGCAACGCAAAAACATACGGACTTAAAACAATGGACAAAAGTGCTCTTTTTTGTATTGCCTACGGTGCTATAACTGGGCATATGGCTCGCGAAGCGATCCTCCATCTCATATCTGGAAAGTAGATGTGAAGCGACTGTGAGATTTTCATGCTGGGGAGTAGAAACTTCTGATAGGTCGAGCCAATCATTCGGAAAAGTTCCATGTTCATGGTGATATTTGATTGCATGGGTGACAGCTGAGTGTTCACTCTCTGATTGGATCTTGGCAAGTGAAGAAAATGACTCTCTTCTTTGTATTCCAGAAATCTCAGGTTTTATTTTTTCTACCGGAAGTGGCTGGAATCTTCGATTATTATAGGATTTCCAGTATTGAATACACTGGTTCATTGGAAAAATTTGGTAATACTAAATCAATTCACTTTGAAATGCTTAAACATAGCAGTCTTGTCGGGGAAAAGCTGTGGTGAAAATGGTAAAGGTGAGTAAACTAAGAGAATTAATGATCACGCGACATCTAAGGGGGTTTGGCACATGAATTTTCGAAAAATTATCTATTTTCAATTCGTTGTATTTTTTAAAAATTTCAAACATTTCTGTTCAAAATGATAAATGGTATGATAAAATTCGATAGTTAGAAGTATTTTTTTAAATGAAGTTACTCATTGGAATGATCTTTGCTAGGAGCACCTGTGTTACCCCTTGCAAGTTTCTGATGGGAGTGAATCCATATGATGTTTAAGTGGATAAATTAGAGTGTATTGGCATTATGCAAAGTGTATGGGTGCACGTCTTTTGGATCTTAAATGCGAAACAGAGGGGGGAAAATTAAGTGCTGAAAAAAGTCTAAGTTGTCGTAACTGAATCACCGACATTTTAAAATAAAAATTCAAAGATATTATAGTGCAGCTATTATAAATAATATCAATGATCTACACAGCACAAAAACTGCTGTTTGGGCCGTTTAATTTCATCTTCTGTCTTCAAACGAGAGACCTCAACATGGAATGTGTCCTGAGGATATAAATGTCTGGTGCAAGTTTCAAAAAACAGAAGATGAATGTAACGAAAGCACTATGATCAGTGGCGTACAGCAGGGAGGGGTTCTGGGGGTCCAGACCCCACCCCCAAACCCTTGATTTTTTTTCCTTTTGATTATAATTCTAAGTAAATAGTACGTAAAATTTAATTAATTTTTTTGTTATTAATGATTAATTTTATTAATTAATGCTAATTATTTATTCAAAAATTAGTTTTATATTGTGTTTTGTTCTCGAAAATCGACAAAATCAAAAGGAGAATGATACAAGAATGGTGAAGTTTCGACCCCGGACCCCACACCCTTAAAAATTCCTGTGTGTGCTACTGACTATGATCATAAACACATACACACATAAAATAATGAAATAAATGAAGCCAATTTTTAAATATCTAGGTAATACTTTGTTGTTAATTATTCGTTATATGGAAATTTTCAGAACCCAAAGGAGTCAGTTAAAAACACCATATGGTTTTTGATTCCAAGATTTACATTTGAGAAATAAAAACTCTAACATTAGGGGTAAATATGTCTAATGCATAGTTCAATATGAATCATGTAGCAAAATTAAGGATCTTAAAATATAGTGATATTGAACTAAGTTATATATATATATATATATATATATATATATATATATATATGTTTCGGGACAGAATCAAACTAAATTTTTAAGAAGAGGGTCCTTATTCTATGAAATCTATACAAGCTCTGACGCTGAGCGGAGAGAGAAAAAAACGCCACGAAATATTTTAAGTGGATTCACTTAAAACATAGATGATGTAAGTATCGTGGCTTTTATGATTGTACATGAAAGCTAATACTCACATATGGGGACTATTAAATCTAACGATCTGGTATTAGACATGGCTAGGCCATATGTTCGGAAGAAAATAAATGGGTGATTAATTTGATACTTGAAGATGTGAACTGAGAAAGATGAGTTAAGTGCTTAATATGGAATTTAATTTTATTCTAATTTAATTATCCTTATATTTGCTCCCCAATTTTAAAAGGGAGTCATGGCGTGGTTTTTCTCTCTTTACAAACATAATCAATTTTCAACAAACACAAAACAATACATAACATCATTTAGAAAGACATATTACACATTGTAGAAATATTTAAGCAATAGGAATACTAAAATCAAAATGCAATTCAATAAACGAAACTATAACAACAAACACAGTAATGACACTTCCAAAATATTAATTGATAAAAATGAATTTTCATACATATATAATAATTGAAGATTAGCTTGTTCACATCTATTCGGCATCCAGAATAAGAGCTCACGTTTCCTCCTATTCCTTCATAATAATAGACTCGTATTATAGCCAGCAGATAATGTTTTTAAAAAGTTTTATATTGGAAAATAATATCATATCAAACAATAAGATAGTAAACCTAAAAATGCATATCAAACAAATGTTAAAAAAATAATTTTGTACAAAAATCTACTCTGGCGCCATCGTAGTAATACCTTATATTGTTACACAAAATTTGCATACATGAAATACCTTTTTTTAAAAAGATAAAAAAAATATACACTAATAAAATGAAATTATTAATAATATGAAAACGGTGTACATCAATTTATATGCACTATTCAACACAATAAACAATATTTTATATCATATGCGTTACAAAATATAAGAGTAAAAGAATGTAAGCATATAAGAGCTCTTTTTATTATTTTTGAGTCGGAAAAAGGGGACTCACTTCAATAATCACCTTTAATATTTAGACAAAGTTTGCCAATATTTGTTGTAACTTAACAATATCACATACAATTACTTTGAATCTCTCCGTAACCTTCTTAATATCCGTTTCATAAATAAAAATTCTTTCTCTTACATCACACATTCACAAAAATATAAACTGTATCACATTACTTAATTTTGAACACATCTCTGTGAGAAATCTGCGTGATCAACTCACAGATGTTCAGGGATGCTGATAAGAAACATAAGAGGTGTACATATCAAACTAAACACGCTTGTCCTCTTAATGCTTCAAGACATATACAAAATTATAATGATTGCATTCTCCCTTATCCATTGTATAATATCCAAAAATAAGCTTCAAGTTATTAAATTAATTTTAATTTTAGATAAGGAAAATTTCGAGAAATAGTGAATCTTTATATATGGCCGGTATATCAAAACACACAATTTCAAAATAAAAAATTTAAGTGACTTGCAATAAGATATTACTGCTGAATAAAATAATAACGAAAACAATAAAATTCAGTGGAGAAAAAAAGAATACAACGTGACTTTACTTTTGTTTCTTATAAGAATCAATATCACTAGTATTAGTACATTAGTCATTTTTCCAAAAACTTAATTTATATCTTTCAACTTTAAAATACCAATTTCCATCATAACTGTTAACTCATTCGACACCTTAAGATAAAATTATGAGAAGTATATTAAAATTTCTCTAAGTTTTGTATGAGACAAAACCTACATACTTTGTTTTCTCAATTAAAATATAAAAAATATCTTATTTAATACTACATTATAAAAATTAAATATCATATAATATCAAACATTTTCTTCTTCTAAAAGGTATGTTCAGCAAAACTCAGTCACTTTAATGTTACTAAAATGAAAAGTATTTATTTCACTGGCCTTTATTTTTTACTGGCAGAAATTTTTCGTTCATGGCAATCCATACTTTGTTGTCCCTGATTTGCACCAGTAAAATTTTATTTTTTTCGATATTGGTATTTTACTATAGCATGCGATGTTGGACAATTCACTATATTATTGAAATTAATTCACAATACCATTCGGAGAAGATGAACATATTTTTTTTTCTGGCGGAAGGGATTGACGTCTTTCATCACGGAGTTAGGGAATTCACGCTTCTCTTCTTTTTTTTCGCCATTCGAAAGTTGTTTCTTTCATTCGTGGCAAACTGGCTGGCCTCTTCAGCAAAGACATAAATATCGTTCAGCGATAAAACGGTTTCTTCTCGGTGTCGTTTCTTCTTTTTCCGTACCATTCCTTTTAATTCCAAAAACCCAACGTCTTTAGAATACAGACATACGGCGCAGTCAAAGCTCCATTAAATTCTCCATTGCATTTATTACGTTCGTTCACGTCGATTTTATTTTAAGATTATTTTATAAAAAAGATTAGGTTTTTACGTTAAGATTTGAAATCCAATCGTAGATAAAAAAAAATCCTGCTGGCTTTAATTCTGTCATGTTTCGAGGCAGAATCAAACTAAATTTTTAAGAAGAGGGTCTTTATTCTATAAAATCTGTACAAGCTCTGACGCTGAGTGGAGAGACAAAAAAAAACGCCACGGAATATTTTAAGTGGAAAAACATAGATGAGGTAAGTATCGCAGCTTGTATGATTGCACTGGAAAGTTAAAGCTGACATATAGGAACTATTAAATCTAAGTATCTGGAATTAGACATGTTTATTGGCTAGGCCATATTTTCGGAAGGAAATAAATGGGTGATTAATTTGATACTTGAAAATGTGAACTGAGAAATATGAGTTAAGAGTGCTAGATAGGGACTTTAATTTTTAATCTAATTTAATTATCCTTTCATATATATATATATATATGGGATTATGGTACATTTCTAGGGGTATTCAATGATCACACTCGTCTTTTGCTAAACTAACGTTTAATGCTGGATAAAATACACAGTTCTAATCACTACAACAGACGTTTAACGCATACAATAAAGTATTTACAATTCAATTAAACACCTCTGGCTCTTAACGACAGTTATAGCACAACTGCTGACAATCTGCACGATAGTGTTGAGAGTGACCTACGCGTCTCTCTCGTGAACAACGGGTTGGTGGGTCCCTACTCGGCCACCGTTCTAATCGCTCTTTCTTCAGCCCCGGATCATCGACGTCCGCTCGTTGAATCCTAATCTTCACGATAATCTCAGGTACAGGGGTGTTGAGTGTGACCTACGTGTCTCTCTCGTGAACAACGGGTTGGTGGGTCCCTACTCGGCCACTGTTCTCGTCGCTCTTTCTTCAGCCCCGGAGCATCGATCTCCGCGTCTAGCGTCCACTTGCTGAATCCCCTCTCCTTCGTTAACTCCTGGTGTCTGCCTTGACTATGCCCTCTAAAGAATGTTCATGCGGAAATTTCCCACAACTCTCGGCCATCTACACAATCAGTGTCCTCACTGCTCACGCACTAAGGATCTGAAACAAACAAACTAAAAAAAACAACAAAAAAAAGTTAATATTCAGAAACACATGTTCATTCTTCCTCTCTCATCAATGCAAAGTCCATGGCTTCATCTTGTTTCCTAACTGAGTCCACACGGTTGTTACCAACTCTCTTTTCTGATATTGAGGGTTTTTTTCGTTTTTGGTGGTAGGTTCTCCCATTCTTCTCTTGCATCTTCTTGTTGGCCAATCTACATTCAACACAGTTCTTTATTACATTTTCAACACACTTTCTCATATTCGGAAAACAATAGTCTCTTCTCACCAACTCTTCAGTCTTTGTCACTGCAAAATGTCTAAATGAATGAACTTTCTTAATCACGTTTGCTTGCATCCTTTCTGGAACGACTAACAATTCTTGCTTCTCACTTATTTTAAATAAAACATTATTACTTAGGATACACTCAGTTTTGCTTGATGGCAAAAGTTTTTTAATGTCTCTAATATTCTCGTCGGTTTCTAACACACGAGGTAATTTTTTATAAGCCTCTTTTTCATCAGTATTCGGAATCATTATATTATCTAAATAAGTAATTAATGTACCGTCTCTTAGCAATTCTCTAAACACGTAATTAATGTATCTTTGGAAATAGTTACTGCTAATAAACAATCCAAATGACACTTTTAAAAATTCATATTGGCCCGTTTCTGTTACAAACGCGGTATATTTTCTACTAGCTTCATCAACATTTACATGAAAAAATTAATTCTTTAAGTCAAGCGTCGTGAATATTTTCCCATTCCGTAACTTATCTAGTACCTCTTCAATTATAGGAAGTGGATATATATCCTTAATTATTTTCTTGTTTAGTTTTCTGTAATCTGTGCACAATCGTATTGTTCCATCTTCCTTTTTACACACCACAACCGGAGATGAAATATCGGAAAAACTCTCTCTAGTTATCCCTTTTCTAACCACTCATCTATTTGCTTTTCCGAGTTAGCTAAGCCTCCTGACAGCCCAACGTGATTTTCTCCCTCTGTTTCATTTTGTAAACGCACCAGATTGCATGACGCGTCCGTTGACTCTGCTTCCACTGATTCACTCTTTAAGAACTCAAAGACTTCCGAGGGCAATAATATTGCTTCCTCGATCTCGCACACTGCCGCTAGTATCTTTCTTGTTCCCCCCACCCTTCAATGAGATCATAAATTCTGAAACATTCATTTTTCTCTTTTCTGAAAAACAACCCTTCAACACGATTTGAGAATGAATTCTTTTTTTCTTCCAAAACGTGCTTTGTGGCCGCGGTAGCCGAGTGGTATAGGCATCGGATCGTGGCTGGCTTTGTCACGAGTTTGAGCCCAGTACCACTAAAGACCCGCCGTGTAGGGCAGCGATGCACGCTAAATCTGTCGAGAGCTGAAACGTCCTCCCGTTGGTGTGGTGTGGTAGTTAGGAGAGGGGGTGCCAGCTCAGGTGTCGTCCACGTCACTTGACCATGGTTCAAAATTACGTGGTCCGTCGCCAAAAGCCCTCGTGTAGCTGAACAGTGCGACGTTAATCTTCACTCACTCACTCCGAAACGTGCTTTGAATTGCTAATTACTGAATTCGCGCCTGAGTCCAAAGTAGCACTCATTGAGGTACCATCAGCAATAACGTCTACATACTGCAATTCATTAAATAAAAAGTTATTTTGATTAGGAATAGAAGTTTCAATTTGATTTACGATATAACCTGTATCTTTATCTTTTGACTTCATCGTTTTTACCCTCTTAATTAAATTTTCTAAATTATTAGTATCTCCTTTTGAACTTTGTTGTGATGATTGCCCTCTTGCCAAAGCTTTCTGAAGTTCAATTTCTCGTTCAATTTGTTTTCATTTAATTTTTCTAACTCTAGTTGTGAGTTGATCCCTAGCAGCTGCTGTTCGGATTTAGTCTGCCTGTCCTCAACGTAAAAATTTAGCAGTTTAATCACAAAATCGGGACCGTCTTTAAAAGCTGCGGATGTTTCCAATTTATTTTTTAGATGGATTATTATTTCTTTCGAAGTAGCTTGTTCTCCAATTGCCTTGAGAACATTTATAAAGTCCTCCTTTTTTGTAATTTTAAGGTACGACATATTCTAATACAATTTTACGTATTAAAATAGAAGGATATTAAAAGGTATCTTACCTTTTTTTTCTTTCTTTCGTTGAACTCCTTTCTACACGCACAGGCCAATAGGTATTCATTGTAATGCACACACACACACACAAGCACAGTTCAAATGTTGACAGTCCTAACAGTTCTTTTCTTTTTCACTGTACTAACTAATATTTTTCGCAGTCCAGATCGCGTTAGTCGCAAAATTAACAGTCCTCACAGTCCAAATAGTGTTTGTTGCAGTATTACACCAGTCCTCACAGTCCACATCCCAGCCTCGCCCCCATATTTTGTAGGATTATGATACAGTTCTAGGGGTATTCAATGATCACACTCGTTTTTTGCTAAACAAACGTTTAATGTTGGATAAAATACACAGTTCTAATCATTACTACAGACGTTTAACACATACAATAAAGTATTTACAATTCGATTAAACACCTCTGGCTCTTAACGACAGTTATAGCACAACTACTGACACTTAATCTGCACGATAGTGTTGAGAGTGACTTACGCGTCTCTCTCGTGAACAACGGGTTGGTGGGTCCCTACTCGGCGACCGTTCTAATCGCTGTTTCTTCAGCCCCGGATCATCGACCTCCACGTCTAGCGTCCGCACGCTCAATCCTTATCTTCACGATAATCTCAGGTACAGGGGTGTTGAGAGTGACCTAGGCGTCTCTCTCGTGAACAACGAGTTGGTGGGTCCTTACTCGACCACCGTTCTAATCGCTCTTTCTTCAGCCCCGGATCATCGACCGCCGTTCGCTCAATCCTTATCTTCACGATAATCTCAGGTTGTTTGACAGCCTCTCGTGAACAACGAGTCCCTACTCGACCACCGTTCTAATCGCTCTTTCTTCAGCCCCGGATCATCGACCTCCACGTCTAGCGTCCGCTCGCTCAATCCTTATCTTCACGATAATCTCAGGTACAGGGGTGTTGAGAGTGACCTAGGCGTCTCTTTCGTGAACAACGAGTTGGTGGGTCCCTACTCGACCACCGTTCTTATCGCTCTTTCTTCAGCCCCGGATCATCGACCTCCACATCTAGCGTCCGCTCGCCGAATCCCCTCTCCTTTGTTAACCTCCTGGTGGCTGCCTTGACAGCGCCCTCTAAAGGATGTTCATGTGGAAATTTCCCATATATATATATATATATATATATATATATATATATATATATAATATAAAACTGTGCATTATATATATATAAAAATATATATATATATATATATATATAAAAAAACTGTGTATTTGCTTCAAAACTAGATGTATTCGTGTATGTATTGATATTTGAGATCTCCAAAAAAGCAACATTGTTAAAAATAATGAAAAAATGAAAATTAGAAGAGTCTTTTGTAGGAGCAGAGAATGAAAATAATGCTTTATATACTTCTGAAAAATACTAAACAAAAAGTAAATGTTGAACAAATTCTAAAATTTTACTTTAACTCGTGTTTTCTCAAAATGTAATACTTTCTCTTTAGATATATATATATATATATGTGTGTGTGTGTGTGTTTGTGTTTGTATATATATATATATTGCTCAAAAGCTCTATTAATATAATTTTCAGTGAGCAGATTTTTAATATATTTACACATTTTAATGGCGAGATTTAAAAATATTTAGCACGCCTTTTTAGATATGACTTTTTTAAACTAAATTTTAGAGAAAAAATTTGGAGAATTTTCAAAAAGAATCATAATTAATTAAATGTCCAATAAAAGGAAAAAACCTTTCGTTAAAAGGATAATTATAATACACATAATCAACTGTAAAAGTTTTATTTATAAGAAGTAAGTAGCTTCTGAGGAAAAGGTACATAAATTCTTACAATTTAACATGGCCTCCTATGTACGTTCCGAACCCACTGAAAAGGTTATATATATAATATATAAATTTTAGAGAAAAAAATATAAATGGAGAATTATTCAAATGAATTAATCATACCACTTGATAATAGGAAGCATTTACTAAACATTTCCACGGTCCGACGAAATTGTCAGATTAAATACGAGGAATAATAAATAAGGATGAAAATACAAAAAAGGCGAAATTAATGCGATGATGATGGTGACGAGATGACATAATTATATATGAGATATATAATCATATATATATAATCCAATATGTTGTTTTAGTGTTAATCGAATACACTCTGTCGCAAAAAAAATATATGCACCCAGAAGAAATTGAGCTACATTCACGAAATTTGGTATGCATGTAGTGTATATGAAAATAAACAAATGATTAAAAATTCATGAACAAAATATCATTTTATTAAGCGGTTACAGCTTGCAAAATGTTAAAAATCAGTAGTAAAGCCACCTCTGGCAGCTATACAAGCCGAAATTCGGCGTGGCATCGATTCAATAGATCACTATGACCCCTAAGATCCTGCCATATATCTGCGCAGTTAATTCTCCTGGTATGGATTTGCAGTTGCCTTCCCAGCGCGTCCAAGACATGCTATTGGCGAAAGATCTGGTGACCTGGCAGGCCATGGTAGGACGTCATGAAGACATTGCTGGGAGAGTCGCGCATACGAGCATTATCCTGTTGATAAATGGCACCTGAGAATAGCATGGGGCAGCGTACAATCGGCGTTAAAAAATATCGTCCACGTATTTGCACGGTGCCGAAGGACCACTAAAGATGATCGTGTCCCAAGAAATTGCCCCCACAATTGTGAAATTGCGTATGCCGCCTCGATAATAAATGATCGGACCGCTGGCCGGTGCGCCTCCAGACACGTGTGCGGTGGTCCTCAGCACTGAGACTGAATCAAAACCAAGTCTGTCACACTCCAAGGCGGGGTCGGCAAAAATCCAGTCGACACTGATGATGTGGGGTCAGTGGTGCGTCCTTTGAAGCGACGTCGGCTCCCTCAAGCGGTTTCTCTTGATGGCACTGACATAAGTTTGAATCGATGCTAGCGACGTTGTTGGTGCCGAAGTGGCCACTCTTCTGATTGCACGATCCTCGCGATCATTTGTGTTCCTGGGACGTCCTGACCCTCCGCGACGGTACACTCTACCTTCTGTGATCCACTGTTGCCAATACCGAGCAACTACCATATCGCTCCGACCGAGGGGGCGGCCGATACGTCTATTACCCACCTGCTTCTCTGAGGCGCCCCTATCAAAGTCCGTCAGCTGCTCGCCGGTTACGTCTTAGAGGCATCCTAAGTCTCAATATCGTCTATCAAAGTCATCAGATTCGTTTGGATAGCCGTACGGCGCTCGTACTCATGCTTTTAAACTCTCTCAGTTGCGCAACTAATATGCGCATAGCACACTTAGCCTTATCTCATTGGCTTCGAAATTTTAATCATTTGCATATCTCTTACCAGACTACATTCTTGCCGAGTTTCGTGATTGTAGCTTGATTTCTTCTGGGTGCATATATTTTTTTGCGACAGAGTGCATATAGCTATTAAACTTTATGCTCACCCTTGCAAATAATTGTCCCTAATAAATATATTAAACATTTCTGACTATTGCCACTCTATATACACGCGCGCGCATATATATATATATGGTACGATGTCTAGGGGTAATGGTGAAATTTTGGACGAAAGAAAACATAGTAGCCAAGTTTAACGAACAATTATTTTATTAAGATAAGGAAAATTTGAAATCCGACTATTTACAGCTTTTAATTATTTTTAAAAAGAGAAATAAAAGACAGTTCGAATAGAGAGCAGGGTCACCTCTGAGTTGGGGACGCCAAAAATCGTTAAGCCTAAACAAAGAGTCAGCGTTGCTTACAAAAATAAAGCCGCTAAGAGAACGAGACTATGTGTTCGTTCATGGTCGGTGTCGAAGAGAGAAGCTATTTCGCGCTAATGGACCAAATGTATCTGATGTCATCGCACTGAATTCTTTCATTGGACATTGAAATGCTTCTCGATTCAATTTGGTTTGATTCGCGGCGCCGTCTCTTGCATCATTCTCTATCTCTAGAGATGTATGGGAAATTTAAAACATATTTAATGCTATTTCCTACATATATATACAGTCGAACCTCTATATTGCGAAAAATTTTCTAAATAGCGAACATTTTCCTGGAACTTGAACATTTCACGATTTTCTTCGTAAAATAACTTCTCTATATCAAAGTGCATTTTCTATATAACGAACTTTTTCTTTGGTGACCCAATTTTTGAAAAAATTTCAAGTTATCCTCTGTTTAACACATTTTCTGATGGTCATAAATCTTGAACTGCTTTTATTAGATCTTAACTTGCCGAGAATAGAGTTCTGGAAGTTTCTTCCAAGAAGTGCAACCTTTAACTCTCACTGCCCAGTTCACTAGAAATATCTTCGATATCCTCTTTCAACCTCAGTGTTCTAATTATAAAAATATGTACGCTTAATATTACTTGTTTGCTTTAAATTATAAAATGCCCTTAAAATTCGTGAATTTTGGTATAAAATTATTTTCTTAATAATGAAAATACAGACATTCTTCGACATTATTTTTTCTTGTTTCCCTTGCAGATTTTTTTCTTTTTTTATTGATAGATAAGATAGATAAAATAAACTTATATTATATAGAAAAAGGTGTAAATAATTTCTTTTTTAAATACATAGTGGTTATGAATTTAAAACTTGTTTTTTGTGGTTTATAAAGCACACTCAGGAACATTGAAAATAGCGACCCAAGAAGAAAGCATTGGATTGAAATGAAATTTAATACACATAATGACACAGATGAGAGATTCACTTGATCTCAAAAACAAGACAATTAAACGAATGCATGGTGTGAACGACATAAATACTGGGCAACTTCAATAACGCGTTGGACTACCTCCAGCTACAATACATACCACCACAGGGTTAGGCATTGAGTTGATTAGACACCTTATGTTGTCCTGAGGCAGATGGGCCAACAAATCTTGAACAGCCAACTATAAATCATGTACAGAGTGACACGATGGCATCTGCCGTTTTAGCTGATCCCCCACGTGCACTAAAGGAGACAAATCGGGGGAGCGGGTCGGCCATGAAAGATTCTGAAAATGACGTAGGCAGTCTTGAGCAACTCTTTCTGTATGTGGACGAGCATTATCTTACTGGAAAATAGCCCCTGGGAGACCAATTAGGAAGGGTCCTACTACTACTAAGAATATCATCAACGTAACGTTGGCCCGTTAACGTTATACGCATCACAATTAAAGTGGACCGGCTATCATAGGCTATGGCCCCCCAGACCATTACACCATCTGTGCGGGCAGTGTGACGTAGAACAGTGTGGGGGAATTGTACCGCTCACCAGGGTGCCTCCACACTCGTACACGGTTATAATCTGTCCCCAAAACAAACCAGGATTCATCACTAAACACAACCTTTTGCCAATCTGTGACATTCCACATTGATCTGGCTTGGCACCACTGTAGAAGCAGTTGCCGATGTTCCGGTGTTAAAGGGAGTGCACGGAAAGGGCGCTTGAATTTAAGATTTGCTTCTACAAGTTGTCTGGAAATTGTTTGTGGAACAATTGCTACACCTACGTCTGAACGAGTCACTGTGGGGTCCACAAGTGCTTGCCGCATGGTCCTTCGATCCTCTCTCCTCGTGGTCTTCCTGGTAGCTCCAGACCCGGTTTTCTGAACGTGGGTATCTTCTCGTGTCCACTGCTCCCAACAATTTCTAACGGCACACTCCGTACGATCCACCTGGCCAGCCACACGGTGCGTCGAACAGCCTGCAGTTTTCATCCCGATGATCAGGCCTCTATCGAACTCGCTTAACTGTGAGAAATGTCTTCTAGCAAGTTTACCTGACATGTTTCGCTTACCAAAGTCTTCCTACAATCGGCGGGTAATCGTCCCGTTTATGAATCTTCGAATTTGCGCTTGCTTATATAGCGCCCTCTTCCTGATTGTAGCGCCACCTCGGCGTGTATGAGCATGCGTATGGGCACACAACTTGGATCATTTGCATATCACATTACGCTGTACTTATTTGCAGTTTCGCGATTGTACTTAGCTTCCTTCTTGGGTCGCTACTTTCAATGTTTTTGAGTGTATATTAAAAGATGAACCTGTATGTAACGTATTTTCTGTATAACGAACTCTTTTCCGGGATTTAGCGACTTCGTTATGTAGAGGTCCGACCGTATTTATGTGTGAGTATATTTTTTTTTATTTATAGCACATTGTGGAGTAATTTTTAATTTAAACTAGTACTCATTGTTGAAAGTTTTTAAACTTCTGTATTATATTACATATGACAAAAAATTTGCATTTTTACTTTTATTTAGCTTTAATATTCAAATAAATCACCATTTTTAGTATGCTACTCTTGATGTATGAACAACCGGAAAAAAGCACTAAAGTCTCGACAAATCCATTAAGATGAAGTTTCGAAAAGAAAAAAAACAATCTTCTTTTCAACTTTTGTGCTTTTTCTGACAGTCCAGAACTACAAAAATGATATATGGGCACAAAATACGTACCTAGAAAGCATTTCTGAGAAAAAGTTTAGTGCTCTTTTTCAGGTTTGTTTTAATGCTATCTTCATCTAGTTCTTTTGCGCTCTTAAGAACTGAAGTAATAAAAAAGAAAGAGATTAATTAGTTGAGACCCAACCATTTTTTATAAATACCTTTTTAGATATTTGCATATAAGCTTAGCTACATACACAGTTCCTAAAAGTATTAAGAGAAGAAAATCGTAATTTTGAAAGTCTAATGTTAAAACAACAAAGGCCAAAATTATGAATCAAGAATAATATTCATAAAATTAAATTGATTCTAGTTTATGCTTTCTTTACCCATTTAAGTAAAAATATATATATTCTCCAATATATCTTCTATATCAGGTCACAATATCATAAATCTATTCGCGACCCAATATTCAATTATCATTTTCATCGCGCCCCCATTCATATAATAACAATGTATTGAATGCAATAATACTATACTTTGACACTAAAGCTACAATACTACTTTGCCCTCTTATGTACCATTAACGTTCATAAACGTCTCGCTCTGCCGAAACATTAATTTTCTGGACGTATATATACGTCTTTCCGAAGAACGATCTTTTTCTATCCATAAAATTATTCCGAAGACGTTGGAATGCAATAAAAGGAACTTGAAAATGTTTGCAAAGAATTTACTTATTTCAGAAGATTTGCTCATTTGTTCCTCTCCTCCCTCTAAATTGGCAGTTAAGAAATTAATTATAAGCCGTACAAATTATCAAGATAAGTGTCGATGCAAGCCATGGGGTCACTGATAATTATCAAACTTGTTCTTTGCTTAGTATTGTTAAATTAATAATGAAAAACATTGGGAAGTTCTTATACATTTATAAGTGCATTATATCAATGTAAATGTGTATTTTATACTTTATTATATTAGAAAGTATTTCGTTTGTTTACTTCCAGTAAATTTATAATCTTTTAAACTAATCTTTTGTTTTCGACTTTTCAATAGGCTCGCGCCCCTCTCATGGAGTTGCAACGCCCCCTAAAAAGGGATGCACCCCACAATTTGAGAAACGCTGTCATAACTAATATAGGAATTAGTTCTCTATTTTCTTGCATTCTACAAAACAAATATTTATGGTAAGAATGCCAATGATAAGTTCCATGAAAGGAAATATACTTATTCCAACATAAAATTGTATTCATTAGAATAATTCAGTAAGGTAAATATTTCAGCATTGAGTGAAAGTTTAATGTAATTAATTGGGCACTTAATTTTATTAAAAAAGTTATTTTGAGATTTTTTAAAATTTTATCTTTAAATATATTAATATATATATATATATATATATATATATATATATATATATATATATATATATGTCATGATTTTTAAGACAGAATCAGATTAAAGTTTAAAAAAGGAGATCTTTATTCAATCGTTTGTACATCTGTTCTGACTAAGAGCAAGGAGGAATAAGCACGCCATGGTGGTGGTTTCAAGTGGATAACACTTGAAAAACATATGGTAAGTATCGCTGCTTTGAAGAGGTTGCTTGCAAGTTAATGCTGACATATGCTGACTATTAAATCTAACGATCTCTGGAATTAGACATGTTTATTGGCTAGGCCATATGTTCGGAAGAAATAAATGGGTGATTAGTTTGATACTTGAATATGGGAACTGAGAAAGATGAGTCAAGTGCTAGATAGGGAATTTAACTTTTAATCTAATTTAATTATCCTTACATATTTATATATATACATTTCAAAACACACTAATTTATGTAACTATATGCAATCGAAAGTCAATGATAGTTAAATAATACTATTTTAATGAATTACGTGAATAAGTCGATGTACACCAATTAGATTCCTTCTGCAAAACATAATCGTATTATTAGCTGTAAGCCTGTTTAATCCCTTAGCTGCCCAATAAATTTACGCAGTTCGCTCCCCAATGTCACCGTTTTACACCAGAACGCGAATATGCGGTGTATGAGGGGGGAAGGAAAAACAAGAAAATACTTCTCTGAAATAAATAAGTACTTCCCAAACACTGTCAAGGTCATTTCATTTCATTCTAAAGCCTTTCGAATACTTTTAATGATAGCAGCGCAAAGAAAACATTTTACTTCCGAAAGACGTACCAATACGTCGTGAGCGATTAAGGGACTCATTGAGTGAGACGTATATATGCGCTAGCAACGCTTAAGGCAGTGTTTCTCAAACTGGGGGGCGCGCCCCCTAGGGGATTTTGATATCTCGACGAGAGGGGGGGCGCGAGTCTATTGAAAAGTCGAAAACAAAAGATTATTTAAAAAATAATAATTTAGCGAAAGTAAGCAAACAAAACACATTCTGACACAGCAAAAAAAACAACACTTATTCTAATATAAAACACTTATAAATGTATTAGTATTGCACAATGTATTTTATAATTTACTTAACAATACTAAGTTAAGAACAAGTTTAATAATTTACCGGTGTCCCTTATGGCCTTTCCTATGTAAAATTAAAAACAAAAATTAACGTTTATCTTGATAATTTGTACGGTATATAATTAACTCCTTAACTACCGATTAAAAGTTACGCGATTATCTCCCCAATTGCCACCGTTTTCCACTTAGGCGCGTGTGTGTGATGTTTTAGGGGAGGGGGATGAGGAATAAATAAACAAATTCTCTGAAATAAGTAAATCCTTCGTAAACACTGTCAATGTCCTTTTATTACATTCCAAAGGCTCCGGAATAATGTTATCGATAACAGAGCACAGAAAAAGACCGTACCTCGGAAAGACGTATATATACGTCCGGGCAATTAACGCTTTGGATGAGCGAGACGTTTATATACGCCGGTGGCACTTAAGAGGTTAAAGTCATATTGTAGCTTTAGTGGCAAAATATAGTACTATTGAATTCAATACATTGCTATTGTACAGAAGGGGAAAGCGATGAAAATTATGATTGAATATTGCGTGGCAAATATTGAAACTTTGAGAAACACTGGCTTAAGGAGTTAAAGAAATAATGTTACAAACTAAAAATGTTACACAAATGCTTATAAAGATTGATTTTAGCAAAACACAGCAAAATTTAAACTTAAAATTAATTTCCAATGAGAAACATATTAGTAATATATTTAAAATGTCGATATGGATTGCAAAGTGCCTTAGAAAGCCTTTAATAAAGCAAATAAAGTCATTATCTTGAAAACCCCTGAGAAAGTATAATTAATCACATTCAAGTGATTTTCTCATTTGAAGAAATGTAATGTTAAATAGCCAAAGTTATATCCTTGGCAAGTTATATCATTTGGCAAAATTAATAATGATCGCAAATGTATGTAAGAAATATTAATATAAAAACGGAAAAAATACATTACGTACTTCTTACATTTCGGGAAGACATTGCTCTTCTTCTGATCGGTAAGATCTATCATAACTTAAGACAAGTTAGTCATTGGTTAAATCAGTGCTTCTCAAACTTTCAATACTGGCGCCCCCCTTTTTGATCACAATTTTTATTGCGTCCCCCCTTATACATTAATAATGTACTGAATGCAATAATAATGCACTTTGACACTAAAGCTACAATAGGCGATCATAAATATAAACCATACAAATTAGTAACATAAATATTAAATTTTGTATACTACTTTTAAGCAAAAAAAAAATGAATAAATAAAATAATAGGATAATTATTATGTTATTTTTCCTTTCTCTAATTCTTAAATTGAACATATTGCAAAATGCGGTGGCTGCTTAGAAGACAAAATATAGAGATATCAGCTAAATATAGAAAAATAACTCAGAGGGTCAATATCTAATCATAAGCATTCCTTATAAAAACTTTGCTTTGCAAGATAAGCCCATGGAAGTCGTTTTAATACTTATTAAACTTGTTCTTAATTTAGAATTAATTAATTAGTTATAAAATACTCTGTGCAGCACTGATACATGAAAAGTATACCGGCTGAAGTGTGCCCGCTCTTCGCACGAGTTCATTTATAAGAAAATAAAACATTATTGATATAATAGCTGAATTGTAAGGAGAGAGAAAAGCCAAGTGCTCGACAATGTTTACAAAAATGGAAAATGATTTTTTTAAAATGGTTACACAAATTGTAATTAGTTTTAAGCGAATTGTAATTTTAAGCTTCACAGAATTATCATTTATAATTGATGTTAAACAGTAGCACACACAGGAATTTTTCAAGGGGATGGGGGGTTCCGGGGTCGAAAGTCCACCAATCTTGTATCAGGTTCCTATTGATTTTGTCAATTTTCAGGAACAAAAAACAGTAAGAAACTAATTATTGAATAAATACTGATCATTAATTAATAAAATTAATCATTAATAACAAATACTTAATTAAACTTTGCGTACTATATACTTAGAATTATAATCAATTGGAAAAGAAATCAAGGGCTTTGGGGGGATGTGGACCCCTAGGACCCCCTCCCCCTTGTGTGCGCTACTGGTGTTAGATAATGAACAATAATATAAAATTCCGATAAAGAATAATTGTATTATTTTTAATATTTAAAGTGAAAATACTTCAACAAGTTTTCACCCGGCAGCAGGCGCGCACTCGATACGGTGGAGCGGGGTTATTGAGTCACCCCAATCCTTTTTTTTATAATTATTTTATTGTACATGATACAAATTGTGATTCCAGTGAATAATTTAATTAAGAGAAAGTTTACATACCCCTACTTCCAAGGACTTTTTAATTTTTCTTTGGTAACAAATAAACAGTTTTGCCAGAATAAACGATTTCGTAATCTGTGTGTCCCGCGCGACCACTTCCGGGTAAAAAATATATTCATTATGATAATATGTATGTTACTGCTAAAAAATTGTGTAAAACCTTTTTCATTATGCTTTATATGTATGAGAATAGCGCGCAACAGAGAAATACATTACTTACAACTTCCCTAAATGAGAAACAAACACATAAGAGAGGGGTCATAGCTAACTGTACCAATAACTTAGAAGATCAAACAGATTACAGCTATAATGTGCAGTATTTCAAAAATAATGACAGTGATGAATTTTTTATGGTCCTAAATTTTTTCGATTCTGAGTCTGGGATCTGTTTTTTCTCTGAAAGAGTAGTATGATAGGTTATAAAAAAAAGCGTGATAAAAAAATCTCTCATCATGGGATTATAGCAAATCAAATAAAAGTTTTTTTATTTGGTTATAGGATCAAAGATAGCTAATTAGGTATTGAAGAAGTTTTTATTTTTGTTGACTTAATATCGGGCGCGCTTATAAATTATATCAGAGTAAAAGTGCGTTTTTTATTATGTGTGAAAGTATTTTGTTTTACTCGTAATTCATTCCAGTAAATTATTTATTTTTTAAATTTTTTATTTTCGATATGCTCGCGCCCCCCCAGGGGGCGCTCAGCACAGGTTGAGAAACACTGGGTTAAATATAATCCTGAAAATAAATTGAAGGATTGTGGGTTTTTGAACCACCTTCTTTGTCTGAAATATATTAAAATTTCCGCTCAAAAGAACTGTAAATCAGAGATTCCATGAAATCTAAAACTTGTTCTGAGATTTTAATTTTTGTTACTAAATATGCTGCTTACAATTACATTAATCATTTACATTAAGAAGATAGACGGTTTTATCACTTATTTTCTACGTCTGAAATGATACTGCTTTACAACAATATCATTACATAATCCAAAATAAAGAATTATTTCCTGTTACTAAAAGTTGATTCCAGAATTAAGGAATAATTTTGTTCTGTCAACACTTGTCCTCTGTGTTTTAACAGTAAACAACACATTGGAAAAAGAGGAGTGTAATACGTAGGTGAATACACAGTTTGAGAAGAATCGGTTTGGAATACGAAAAACGAGACGAAAATCTTTCTAAAGACCTTATCACACTTATAAAGATTATTTGGAGCAAGTTTTCTTTCAAGCAAACTTTTCGGGCAATTTCCACATAGTTAACACAACAACGGCTACAAAACACTTTTTACTAGGGAGCTGAAAGAATTGCACGAAATTAAGATTGCTTGAGATTCCAGCCAATGGTGTTCTTCGTCTCCCTACGACATAGACAAGATGACGGTAAAGATGATAGCCTTGGCTTCGAAAAACGCATCAAAAATGGCGTATAATATTTCAAACACATTGACGCTCTATTTCTGTTTACGATTATCAACAAAAGCGTGTGTGGAATAAAATAAATAATATTGTATCTTCGTTTTACGAAGCAAAAAAAATTAGCGAGTTATTTTTCAATGTGTTGATAGAACACGGCTGACGTCAGAGCATGTCGTTTGTTTGCGGCAACTCTTCACCTTCACAGCTGTCCGAAAAAGTTTACTGAAATGGTTCTTCGAAAGAGACTCGAATTGTTTGAGACATGCGTGTGGGATGAGGCCTTAACTGGTCTCCCGCTCAAGAGGCAGTAGAAGGGAAGGAGTTTGGAACAGCATAATTCCGGTTTTCGATGACTATGGACTCAGGTGTTCTCGCTCTTTCAAATAATTAGGCTCTCCAAAAAAAACCGCTGCTGTTTTGATCCGCTTCCCTAGACAAATCTAGTGACTCTATATCTCAGTATTTTCTGAAATGCTTCAAAAATATACACTGTATAGGTCAGTGCTTCACAAACTTTCAATATTTGGGGCCCAACATTCAATCAAAATTTTCATCGCATCCCCCCTGGCAATAACAATGTATTGAATTCAATAACACTATCCTCTGATTTTAAAGTTACAATACGACTTTAACCTCTTACGCGCCACCGACGTATATAAACGTCTCGCTCAGCCAAAGCATTAATTTTCTGGACGTATATATACGTCTTTCCGAAGTATGATTTTTCTGTGCAGTGCTATCCATAAAATTATTCCGAAGGCTTTGAAATGCAATAAAAGGCCCCTGACAGTGTTTGCGAAGGATTTACTTATTTCAGATAATTTGCTTATTTATTCCCCCCTCCTTCCCCCCATTACATCACATACGTGCACCTGCGTGGAAAGCAGTGATATAGGGGAGCAAATTGTGTAATTTTTAATGGGCAGTTAAGAAGTTAACTATAAACCGTACAAATTGTTATGGAAAGTGTTAATTTTTGTATATAATTGTATCAATGACAAGCCCATGGGTCATGGTTTGTTATCAACTCTTCAATATGCTCGCTCTCCCTCGTAGAGCTATCATGCCCCCCCTAGGGAGGGGGAGCACCCCACAATTTGAGAAACGCTGGTATAGGTATTAAGTTACAAAATGAAACCTAATTTAATGATTTTTAGAAAGATTTTTCTCATTTTCTTTACCAAAAATCAAGAGCATTTTTTAGTTTTAAGAAAGGATTAATCAAAACTTTTGGCCCCATTCTGAGACTTACCTTCTTCAGGTAAGCATGAAACTTACAACACAGGTTATCCAAGTTACCTTCCCTCCTTTCGTCCTTCAAATTTCCCTTAAGATTTTCTGACGTTACGACGGATGGTGTGCTCCCAGAATAAGCACATGAATTTGTCAAATTATACATTTATATTTCATCTTTCATTTTATTTTTATGTTACAATTAAAATATATAATTCAGTTATTTCATAGAGAATAACTAAGTATTTCATGAAATAACTAGACAAGTTAGTTAAAATATATAATAGAATTAAAATTCTATACTTTACCGAGCTATTCAGCGAAATAACTAGTTATTCTATGAAGTAACTAATGAGACGAGGTATATCCAGAAACTAAGTTCCGTTTGGTAATAAAAATAAATTGTATGCAGATACAGAAAAAATATTTATTGGACAAAAATGTAAAACTCTTAAACTACCTTTCCACATAACTGCCGAAATTTTGCAGGCATGTGTCATATCGTGGCACAAGTTTTTCTATGCCTTCTTCATAGAAGGTTGCCTGTGTCTTCAACCAGTTGGAAACATTTTCTTTCAGCTCTTTGTCATTGTTGAAGTGTTTACCGGCAAGGAAAGACTTGAGATGTAAGAAAAGATGAAAATCGCTAGGAGTGAGGCCAGGACTGTACGAAGGATGACCAAACAAGTCCCAGCCAAATCCTCGTAGGAGGGTTTGTCCGTAAATTCACAAATTTGCCGATAAATTTCGATTGGTTTCCTTTTCTTAGCATTTAGAAAACGAATTACACTGGTTTCACTTTCTTAGCATTCAGAAAACGAATTACACATCTGATTTCGCACGCAGCGGGATTTTCAATCAACACCGACATTGTAAACAAGCACAACAAAGCGTACGTGGCTGACAGTGATCTAAAATTGACGCATGTGTGTGAGTGTGTGTGTGTGTGTGCTTCTTCTCCTTGATACTGAGCGTCTGTCGGGCATGCGCGGAACTGCGATCGCTGCGCTGGAGGGGATATGAATAGAAACGGAACTTAGTTTCTGGATATGCCTCGAAGATCGTTAAAAAAAACAATTTCAAAGTTGTTTTATAAGTTAATGATCCTAAATAGCTTTAATCTCTCGAAAAACATATTTTATCCATATTGCGGATGATTAACTGAGTAAAAATAAGGAAAAGCAGATGAAACAATTTATTATTGGTCATATTGCTAACAAATAGAGAGGGGGAAAAGAATATGTTACAGAAATAGTTATATTTAGATATTATCAAAACATATATGTTGAGAAAAGCTGTTGCTTTATAAAACCATTGTGTAAACTTTTTCAAACAAAAATGCGAGAGAATATTAATTTAAATTTGATGAAAAACCTTTATATCTTACTTTTCATTATTTATTAGAGCAAGGCCTGCTGTGATGACACTTTGAATGTTGCATATTATTTATGAAACAAGCACACTTTTTACTAATACACATTTTATTTAACAAGAGCACTTTTTAAATTCTTGTTCAGTGCCGCAATTTTATCTGTTGCATCAGGTTGAAGCGATGCGTCAATATTCGAAAATTCTACAATGAAAATTAATTGTCGCTCACAAATACTGAACTGAGAACTAGAGTACAATTATTTTATTCTTCCATTCGCTTGCCCCTAATTGGACTAAAAGCTGCTATAACCGATTCAAACTACTTTCGAGAGCCGTATTTCATGCTTTAACGACCAAGTAATCATTATTCTATAGAATACCTAGTTAAATCGTAGAATTCACCAATTTTACATACGTTAACTGACTTGTCTGGTTATTTCATGAAATACCTAGTTATTTTTGATGAAATAACGGATTTGTCAACTTTAACTCTAACATTTATAACTGAGATGCACATTTATAACATGTTATATGGTAAACTTAATTGTTCAAGTAAATGAATAGATGATTGGTACAATTTCGGCAAAAACAAATGACACTTCCACCAATAACTTCAACCAACCGATATCCATTACAACACAATGGAGGGCCAACTAACTCACTTAGATATTTCCAGTTATGAATGGGAGTGCTGAGTTGGAAAAATGAAATTCTTAAGAGTGAATAAAAGTACTTCAGCCGAAGGAAAAAGAAAACTGAAAGGACAAGAAATGCCAAGAATACAAAGAACAAGGAGAATGATAGACATTTAGACACCAAGACAAAAAAAAAGAAAGAAAAAACTTTATTGAAAGGTTAAAGAATTTTTCTCTTTTAAAAACAAACCGTTGACATCAAACCGAAGGGAGAAAAAAAGATATAGGCTTAATTTAGATTATATATATTTCAATTACCCATCATTTTATGTACAGTAAGTGTAATAAAGTGTAGGGTGTTTTTAAGCTTACATTATGCTCAAAAATAGATGAGTGATATGTTTATTTACCATTTTGGCTTATGAATAAATACCCTAATCTAACAAAATCCTGTGTAAATAAGGGTAAATTACAAGAATGAGTGTGTATGTGTGACAGAATTTGATACTTAAAGTTATGATGCAAGACAGAAGTAATTTATATCGATATAATCATCAGTCCCAGGAATTTTATTTGATATAATCTTTGAGAATGATAACTATTAACTTATTTGTTCGGAATGATTGACAAAAGAGACATTATGCACTGAAAAAGCGATGTTTTGAGGCAATTCTGGCTTTAATTTAATAAACCTCCAAAACGGGAATAATCAATTAAGAAACTAAAATAATTATAGAATTGAAGAAAAAAATGTAATATTTGAATCTGGGAGCACTTAAATAACGTAACGTCTGGAGAGGAGTTGAAATCAGGACTTGATATTGTTCAAGCAATCAATGGTGCTCGTTTTGAAATACATATGTTAATATAAATTTCTTTTAAGTGCAAAATGTAATTCCGTCAATTTTTTCCCTTTTATTCTGTGTTACTTAAAACATTATCAAATGAATAAATTATGGAAAACCATATACAGTCGAACCTCCATCTTACGAACCTCTATATTGCGAATTTTTCTATATAGAAAACTTTTTCCCGGAACCAAGAACATTTCACGATTTTCTTCGTAAAATTACCTCCCATTAGCGAAGTGCATTTTCTATGTAACGAACTTTTTCCCTCGTGATTCATTTTTTTTTCTCCTATTCTTGAAGAATTTCTGGACATTTCAAGTTGTTCTGTCTTTTAATACTTTTTATGGTGGTCCTAAATCTTGAACTGATTTTATTAGGTACCTAACTCACTTCACTAAGAGCAATAGAATTATGGGCGTTTCAACCAAGAAGTGAAACCCTTACCCCTTGTTATCCAGTTCACTGGAAATAGCTTCGATATCCCCTTTCCCCTATCGTGGAGTTGTCTCGTGACCCCGTGTCTTTGAAATGGTCTCCATTCATTTGTAGTGTTGACTGTCGTACTGGTAACTTCGTTTATTGTAGATCGAAAATGTCAAAACGTAACAGCTTGAGCATCAAAGAAAAAAAGTTAACTCTTCAGGAAGTGGATAAAGGTGTAAGGAAATTTTTCTTGCCTGTTTTACTTTCTTTCTTTCTTTTTTTTTTTTGATAGGTAAGATATATAAAATAAATCTATATTAATTTACAAAAAGGTGTGAATAATTACTTTTTTTATTATATAGTGTATATGAATTTAAAATTTGTTTTATGTAGTTTATAAAGAAAATTAAATATGAACCTCTATATCACGAATATTCCATATAACGAACTTTATTTCTGTATTTAGCAACTTCGTTATATTAAGGTCCCCGACTGTATATATACATACAGAGAGAGCATTGTTATATGTACGATTGGGAGTCCTTTTCATTCCAAAAAGTTTCCTTTAAAATAATTTAGATCCTTAAGAATATATATATATATATATATATATATATATATATATATATATATATACAAAGCCTTATTTATAATTCTCTTATAATGTACTAATTTTTACTTTGAAGCTATGCTGCTCTTTGTTGGATATGTATTGTTGGGAAATGTTAACATGTAAGAAAAGAGAGAGGGATGTTGTGTGGTTTGTTTATTTATTTTAGTAATACTTCATATACCCAAATATTTTTAATTTCTACATTAAGTAAGTAATTTTAATTATTTTTTCCTATTATAATTTAATTTAATATTAACATTAGTGTATCTTCTAATAATGACGTTTAGTACGTTTTTCTTTCCTTATAGCCGGGTAGTATGAGTAAATTAGGAGTGAAGGTTTGCTGGCCTCAAAAAATTGTTTAAACCTGCATTCTTTGTTTCTTAGTCCAAGAGTCTGCTATTGTACTACTGTGGATAATATTTCTTATTATAGTGTCTAGTTACATCGTATTTACTCGAATCAAAGCCGCACTTTATCAGTGTTAATGCTACTGAAAATCAGGTGCGGCCTAGAATCGAAGGCAAAACATTTCTCGGATGGGGGAAATTGAGTTTCCAAACTTTTCGAAAGGAATAATGTAACCATCCCTTCTGGCCACGTGTATTCATGTCTTATACCATTCCGCAGTTGGTATCCAGTATTCAGTCTATCCCCAAAACGAGTTGTCTGCTCGTTCTTAGGATTTTTTTTTGTATACGCTTTCTTTAAATCAAAGTCATAGACATTGGAAAGAAAGCATCAAGACGATTTCACTATGACGCAGGCATGAAAAGGGATGTAATTTTATATTCAGAAAAAAAAGAAAACGGAGGAGCGGCCACTGAAAATTTGAAATGGATGAAACAAATATACGTCAACGGCTTAAGCAAAATTATATAATTTTTGCTTATAAATGTTCCACGGACCTTAATAACTGTTTTGAAAAAATGTTGCATAACAAACGCATTGCTGATATACAAGACGACATGTGTGGGAAAATGGCGATGCCGGAACCAATTCCGAAATCAGCTGCAGCAATGGGAATGACGAATCATTTTTGGAACATGATACTGATGGTTAGAGTAATTACGGGTTCAAGTATGAATCAAAAAGCTTTTAATATTGGTAAAATAAATGAATTATTAGCATCTTATTTCTCATTTTTTTAAAAAATTTAAGTATCGAATATATATATATATCGATGAACCTTTTACACAATTATTTTATATTTTCTCAAAAACGTGTAGAGAACTGGGGTTCCAGCTTACAATCGATGGCGGCTTAGATTTAAGTAAATACGGTTCTTCTATATTCAGTTAGGATTGTAGCTATTTTGTAATATACGGGGTTCAAAGAAAAGTCCTTTTCACCTAAGCGTATTTGCAAACAGGGAGAGCTACAGCTATGCAAGTGCAGTTCATGGTGCAGTAAAGTGATTACACCCGAGCCTAATTCCAAATAACAACGCCCCTAGTGGCGAAATTTATAAGATAGGTCCTGAAAATCAAAAACGATAAGAGGTTCAGTAAGACTTCCAATCAAAATAATTTTAGAGTATCAATTAATTTGAACAAAACAATATTTACTCCCCGGATTCCATAAATTGTCGCCTGTATATCCAAAAGTTTCCGAAATCAATGCATTTTTTTTGCAAACATTTCAAGGGAAAATACATTGGTATAAAGGAATTCGCATAAAATAACAATACACATTTATATCAATAGAGTTTGATGACATCACGCAAAAAAGCGCAAAGTCAAGCTGCCACAAACTGATCACAAGATAATGATTTCATCATTGATCATGATACATATTTGTGTGAGTATTCTGCGCTCCCATTTGTCAGCCACACATTTACAAGTATCTGTTATACGATGACGTAGATCCAGCATGTGAAGTTGTATAATTCTGATCTTTTATGCAACATCGTGATCGACGACCATGGATTCTCTTCAGGGCTACCATCATATCTTATAATTTGTTGTTTAAAGCAATCTTTATAAAAGTTTCGGACTCCAACTACCTGGTGTGTAGAGACACGATAATGTTACAACCACAAAAGCCATGATGCTTACAGAGAAATATCATCAACAAAGTCAAGTATGGTATCCTGTAATAGTCATTGTTACCTCTGTCTGATTAATATGCCTTCACCGGACCACACCCTCACTTTGTGTGTGATTGATAGTCCTCATGAGGGGACTGTGCCAACTTAGGACATGTGTCGGTTTTGTAATCTAGTGCGTTGAAACATGCCTCACATCCGACCAAACAAAGTTAGACGAAAAACCTCGTTGGACAAAAATTTATTCATTTTTAGGAATGCATGCGACAATTAATCTTACATCTGTTA
The DNA here is from genome assembly GCA_019973935.1 of Trichonephila clavipes. Taxonomy (NCBI): domain Eukaryota; kingdom Metazoa; phylum Arthropoda; class Arachnida; order Araneae; family Nephilidae; genus Trichonephila; species Trichonephila clavipes. The sequence continues at coordinate 14,028 of BMAU01006396.1, read as the reverse complement.
ATCGAAAGTCATTTCATACTAATTGATGCTCTAAATCATAGGTTCCCAAACATTTTTGTCTCTTAGACCCCTTGCCATTTTTTTCGGTTCCGGGTAGACCCCTGCTTCCCTAATATTGAAAATATTTGAAAACTTATCAACTTAAATATCTTTTTGACTGCATGTACTACTACTTATTTAAAAAGAATTAAATGTTTAACTGTAGTTAAGTATAGCGTTTAAAACTTGAAGCACTCGTCAAACTAGAAGCACATGTTAATGAATTAAATTAAAATTAAATTAATACACAAAATGAGTGTTACATAAAATAACTGAACAACAAACAAATGCTTTTAATGAGAGAAATCCATCTAATAACAAGTGATTTCAACATTTAATGTCAATCTAGTAAGGTTTAACCCTAGATCTCTGTTAGTAAGTGTCCAGTTTCTCTCTCTCTCTCTCTTTTCGAGACACAAACTCACTGAAACTTCCCCTCACTAGGAAGAAAAATTAAAAATTTTCTCACAATATTCTATAATTCGCGACAAATAACAGGTGTCTTTTTAATGTCAATGTTGTTGACATACGTTTCATTGTCTACTGTGATATTATAATAAATAAAGCTATCTCAAACCTAGTTTCAAAATCTGAGTAAAGGGCATTTAAATGTTGAATGTAAGTTAAATTGTTCTGACAGATTGTCTGTGGCAAATCGAGAAATTTTGCGGCGGCCAATATTATACTTTTTTAGCTTAATTTTGGAAAGTTATGCTGAAATGATCCTTTGTCTTAGTAAAATTTATGCTGTCACCTAGTAACCACAAATTAACCTCACTAAATTAAGTGAATAAATCAGTTACTAAATTTGTTTGTTGTTGTTGCTTTCTAATGCCACCTGTCTGACGTAGTCAGATCGAGGCCCACGAAATTCATCGTGGCATGAGCAAGAGGTACGCCTGTCGTTGGTCTTGAGCACCATACAGGTGACAGTACGATTTAACTCGGCGAAATTCCCCAAAGGGACGATAGATGGCGACACGACCTCTATCTCCACCTCCACAATTTCTGCATGTATACTGAAGGGGAGGGAAATATTCTCCAGTCCCTGCGCTCGTGATTAAGCCCACAAGACTACGGACCCACTGATTTAACGAGCACGTACTCCGTGTGTACTCGGAGGGTGTTTGGTGGCATCGGGCATCGAACCCAGGCCTTCCGATCTGTAGTCCGATGTTCCAACCACTAGGCTACCCACGGCCCACTAAATTTAGTTAGGTTAATTAAAATCGTAAAATCTGGTTTCCACTAGATCAAATTGTGATACCCCTTACCTGAGGGGACCATCTCTTTATCTATTCGACCTAGATTTGTGAGAGATAATGATTGATGACCCCAACTAACCATAATAAAACCAACTTATTATTATCAATTCAAATATTTAAAGACAGTCTGATGCTAGGAATTAAATCAGGAGTGTCATAATGTAACCCTCAATCTTATGTAAATAAGTGCCTGGAATCCTAACTGCTTAAGTTTAAGCAAAGTTATGCTATGAATCTCAATCTTCCTTAATTTCTTTGATTCACTAAAGCCCGTTCTATAATTACGCTTCTAAGATTAAACCCTTACCATCAGTTCACTGTGTTCAGCATCTTAGCTTCCTTTCTCCTTCGTCTTTGCGATTATAAAACGTCCACTATATATCTACTTACTAATCTGAATATCAAGGTTTCTTCTTGAGAGGATTGGCTATGAAATAACTCAATGCTGGCTCCAAAGATTCCTCAAGATGATTAGTAGAAAAAACACGGTAAGGCCGTGTCACAAAACTTTTTTAAAGATTAAAATCACGATCTGGTTTAATGAAAGCCCCTACCATAGACCCCCCATCCCCATTTATAATTCGTGAATCTTCAGATTATTTTTTCGCTGGCGTGGACCCCTTTCAAGTCGTCATAGACCCCAGGGGGTCTATATAGTCCACTTTAGGAATCACTACTCTGAATCTTTCTAATCAGAAATTTTGCTCTCTTTCATTTCATTTTCTATTTGCATTGTCTATCTTCCAAATTTCTACACTATGGGTTCTACTGTCGTTTCCATTGGGCAGGGTGTAGTCGCTTTACTGTACTGCAAACTTATTCCATAGCTGTAGTTCTCTCCGTTTGCTGGAATTTTAAGGGAAAATAAACTTTCCTATGCACCCTGTATATGTATAACTTAAATTGAATAGTTTTCTACAATCAAAATATAGATAATTATTATGTTTCTAGTAAAGGAAATTTTTACTTTCCGTTAACGCGCGCGCGCGCGTTCTTAGTTTCATAAAATCAATGCATTACTTGAAATAATTTTCAGGAGTTTTTGAAGAGAAAAAATAGGAGTTGTAAAAAAGAAAGGAACAACTTTCTACGTGTTTTATGCTTAGAGAATTTTTTCCGACTGAAACAGAAATGCTAATTTCTGGGCAAAGGAAAAAAAACGCTTTCAGTGTAAATAAGTCAAATAAAATCAGACACTACACCGTAAAGTTCTTAATTTCAATCCATTGCAAAAATTAGAACATTTAAAACAGAAAGAGTTTTACGAAAGCTTAAATTTTGTATGAACTCAACTTTTTGAATCAATTTTTTTAATTGTAGTGGCGTTAGAGATATGTTTACTGCCTTCCGCTTCCTCATTTCCGATTACACAGAATTCTATTTTTTAAAGTTGTGTTCCCCTGGATATTTGACAGTTTCCTTCACACTTATTCAAAGTAAATTTTAATTTTAATTTCTGGTGATGAGCCAGTTTTTTAAATTACATTTTGGCGAATGTAAATTCTTTGAATTTCCACAACTCTATCAATATTTTTATTAATTAAATAAAGTAAGAACTCAATATTTTTCTGGAAATCTTGAATTTTTCAATTGAAGCTCTCTAAGGACTAATTGATTTTCAATATAGTTATATTATTCGAAGGGTGAGAAAAAAATATTCGCACAGAAAAACCAATTTTGAACCTTTTTCACTAAACAGCAAAAAATAAATTAATATATATTTTTTCCTTTAAATAAAATTCGAGAAAGAATTTTCATTTAATTTTTAAATTAAATTAATTACAGATGAAAAGTTTATTGTTGATAGAAAAGTAAAAAAAAATATGCTGATTAAGCAAATTTCTTAATTTAATTAAAGTATAGCTTTCCTATTCTTCATTTTATTATTTTTTTAGAACATTCTCAATTGCTAATTGAAAAACATATAAGAGAGAAAATTTAAAATATATTTTTTTGCCACATTTATCTTTAATTATTTGCACACACACGTATATTTTTTTTCATTTTTTAGGAAAAGTTTTAATTTATACTTCTCTTTAAAATACTTTTGGCACTTAGAACTTAAATTTAAATATTTCTCATTTAGTCACTCATTTTAAGATTTTTTTTAAAACTAATATAACTTTTTAAAATGTTTCCTTCTTTTCTAGTGCTTTTAGAAAATATTCAATATTAACCCTAATTATCAAAGTAATCGTTTATTTTAGTAATTTTCCTGTGTTATGTTTGGACCATTTTTCGTCTTCTTCTGTTCTAGTAATTAGTTATTCAAATAAACAAAATAATACAGCAATACTCTTTCGAAGCTTTTGATAGCTAGGTGTTACGCAGGCTTCAAAAATTAATAGCTTCACTTTCTAAAAAAAGAAATATTCCAAAAGTAGTTTGTTAAAACATGGATCATTACTCATTTTTACACTATCATTAATTCTATGTGCCACAGGAAACTGTTGCAATGTCTTTATAAACCTATTAATAACAACACGAAATAAGAAAAAGACAAGAAAACAATTTTTCAGAATATGTGTTGGAATCATTATCAATTCCCGTGCATTACAAGAATTTAAGGAATTTAGTCATCAAAAGTCGTGTGTGTGTGTTTGTGTGCGTGTGTGAAGTGAGAGAGAGATACAATCATAAATCACTGCTCCTCCACAAATACAGGGTGGCCATGATTAAACATCAAGTGTTCAAGGGGTCCTGGAGAGAAAACTACCGGGGGAATATTTCATCGAAATTTGCGCAAATAAAATATGAAAAAAAAATCGCCATTTTCACCCAATAAATGACACTGTTCTGTGTTTCAATGCTTATCTACGGCATATATGCAAATTTTAAGCCCATCGAACAATATAAAAACAAGACCACATTGAGTAATTGTCAATCATGGCTCTGAATAAGAACGAACGTGGATTGTTAATGAAGATATTCTATCAGAATGGTGGCAATTATTCAGCAACTTTGTGGAATGACTTGTGATTTTCTTGTGGGTCCATATTTCTTAAAGACCCCAACTCCAAGTGGTCCCAAACGCTGTAGTGTTACAGGGACTAGCTACGGTGCGATGTTAAGAGAACAATTGACTCCAGCATTGCAAGAGAGATATTGTTTAGAAACCATAATATTTATGCAGGATAGAGCACCCCCTCACATGGCTGAACCTGTTACAAATTGCTACATGATACCTTTGAAGCGGACGGAGTCATAAGCAGAGGTTTCGAAAACGCTTGCCCCCGTTTACCAGACCTTAATCCATGCGATTTTTATCTGTGGAGACATCTGAAAGATGTAGTTTATAGAGAACAACATACTTTTGTATCTGAATTGAAATCTAGCATAACGAGACACGTGAGGTGTGTTACAACAAAGAAGTTAAACGCGACGGTGGACTTGCTGTTTTACGTTTTCAGCATGTAGTTGCATCTGCTATTTCTCATATGGAGCATACCATGTGATAATTTCATTGAATAAATAATGGTTTAGTTGTTTTCAAAAGCGTCTTTATGGATTGTTTAATTTGTGATCTTAATTTACGGTAATTTTATGATTACATGTTACGCGGTAAAAATTTAATTAATTAAGCGAATTGTATTGAATTTTGTTAAACTGTAAGGGATGTTTTATATTGTTTATACGCCTCTTAACATGTGTTTATGCTCTGTCTATCAGTTTTGGAAGTTGTATATGACACTGGGGACCATTGAAATACGGTACAATACCATCTATATGGTAAAACTGGAGATTTTTTTGTTGCATATTTGATTTGTGCATGTTATGAAACGTGTAGATACCAAATTTCACTGGAATATTCCCGGTAGTTTTCTCTCTAGCACCTTGAACACTTGCAGTTTAATTATGGCCACCCTTTACATACGTATACACTCGTCTGTAAAATTAACAGAAATTGCAAATTATGTCTATTTTTACTAGAAATATTAAAGAAAAGGTGTGTAGTAATTATACAAATATTCAGTCAACTGCTAAATAGTACACTCGCATATTTTCAGAGCTGTAACTGTAGAAGGTATGTAAGAGCAAGAAAAGGGGTCGGTAATTTACGAACTTTTCTCCACGTTACTTGCCATGTTCCTAGCAAGATTTAGAAACATTTCATAAAAGGTATCAGGTAAAATAAATAGTCATGAATGTATATGAATGACATTATGAGATAGCGAATTGTCAGTAAATTGTACGATGGGCAATCACAAGCATATTTCATATATCCTGGTGCTTTTTATGGTGTACTTTTTGCAACAATCTGAGGAAATTAAAGGCAAACAGTTAAACTGAATAACATTTTTTTTTCTTTCTAATGGCTGATTATAAACAGTAACATTGGAGAACAAGTATAAATAAAACAGAATACAACAAAAAAAAGCTGAGACAAAGCTATTTAGAGAGAACAGTGTAGAAGATGTGCGGAATCCATGTGCTCTCCAGATTGATTGATTGATTGAATATTAACGTCGCACTGTTCAGCTACACCAGGGGTTTTGGCGACGGACCACGTAATTTTGAACCATGGTCAAGTGACGTGGACGACACCTGAGCTGGCACCCCTTCTCCTAACTACCACACCACACCAACGGGAGGACGTTTCAGCTCTCGACAGATTTAACGTGCATCGCTGCCCTACATGGCGGGTCTTTAGTGGTACTGGGCTCGAACTCGTGACAAGGCAAGCCACGGTCCGATACCTATACCACTCGGCTACCGCGGCCACTAAACACTTTTAAACTTTTGACCATATTATTTCATTATTTTACTGAAACAGGTTAGGGATTTGATCAAATCACTTACTTTCCTTAGGGAAATCACCTTACAGAGCTCTTATTTTGACATGTTGAGCGAATGGATCATCTCCCTTAGGAATTTGAGGAAAACCCTGATTTAATCATTACCCTACGACAGGGGGTGGCGGCCATTTATGGATCAACGTGCCATTTTTTCTAAAGAAATTATTGTGAGGTATAGACGTGCCGTGTGTGTGTGTCACTTAATTTTGACTCGTGATTAATGGGAAAATAATAAAACTGAATACTCAAAATTCTTTATTCCCTACGAAAAAATACAACTTGCACTGTAAAGTAGAAAATGTTTTAGTTATACGTGTAATTCAAATTATAAGGTAACATTAGTGTGACTTTTGAGGATGCAGATCAGATGGCAAATAACTTATAATAGGAATGCAAGATGTTACTTTTTTGTAGAATGCATGGTGAATTGGACTCATTCGTAAAACGGTTTCTAAGCGCGGATTTAATATTATTCATCTCTGAAAATAATGAAAAACAAGCATAGGTAGATAAAAATGGGGTTATAATAACATGAGTTAGGGCTTTTTCAAACAGTTAAATGTGTTCGGAATCGAATTCCATGTTTCCAAACTTTCATTAACTACATATCTCTCAATTCCAACTTTTTCCTTGTTTCAATAAATTTTTGAATCCATATTGAACTATATCGAAAATCAATTGCATATCAAACTCTTCAGTTTCTAACTAGTAGAACTGGAACAAGTTTAGTTCATCAAATAAAGTCACATCCGGATGCATAGTAAACTTGTGCAATTCTTATAATTCTTTCAACTGAGAACAACCCACTGAAAATTCCATGATTGAAGAAACAATTGCCGAAAATTCAATAACTTTTTCTTCATCTGGTTTCTCATGTATATCTAAATTTTTGATGCATTTTTTTTCAAGTTTGGGAAGTACTTGTAGTTTCTTGTAATAATATTGGTTATGAAAACATGCAGCTTATATAGGAACCAAAGCATGATTGAAATCCCTCATGGGGATTATTTCATAGTGAACTTTGTTATTTTGGACTAAAATGCAAAATGTTTTGATCGGTGGCGTGCCCAAAATATTGTGTCACGTGCCATTGATTGATGGCACACGTGCCACACTGGTTCGCCATCCCTGCCCTGCGATATATTCAAACGAAGGATACATTCATGCGGGAGAAGAGGACAGTGCGCCTCCTGGTGAGGGTAGGAAACACTACAACCAGTAAGTCAGCTTTCTGGTTACCCGGAACTCCACAGTAGACAGGAACCCAATGAGGAGACTAAAACTGAAAAAAAACCACGTACATTTGAATAATAAAGTGTGGTGATGAATCACTGGGGGGCTTCATGCAATTTAGTTTCAAGTGAAATTTCTTGAGACAAATAATCATAATGACTAGGGTTGCATTTAACTTGATGAAACCACATCCGAATAGAAGGCATTAGAAAGCTGTTCGAAGAGCCACGAAGGCAAAAAAAAAAAAAAGATCGGCGTTTGTCCATAAAAGAGATGTGAAAAGGGAGATAAAAAATGCGAACTAGAAAACCTGCACCAAAAATTACTGTTACCAAAAGGATATATAAAAGAGGCCTGCTTGCAAGAAGAACTGATGTTTACGTACAACTCACTTCGATTCACAGAAAGGTCAATATAATAGGATGTAAATAACATCAAAAGACAGTTAAAGGATATGAGGCAACCTTTTTCTCTGAAGGGCCAAAATTCAGCCTAACCAATGAGGCTACGTTCTATTATTACATGCCCTCAGACATCCAGGAAAGACTGTTTAGTAAGTAAACTTTGATGGTTTGGTCACAAACCGTACTACACTATTTTACAGCCGTGTACGCCAGTGTTTCTCAAACTGGGGGATGTGAGAACTCTACAAGGGGGGTGCGAGCCTATTGAAAAGTCGAGAACAAAAGATTATTTAAAAAGTTATTAATTTACTGAAAGTAAACAAACTAAATACATTCTGACATAGTAAAAAACAAAATACACATTTGCACTGATATATTACTTATAAATATATCAGAGCTACGCAATGTATTTTATAATTAATTAAACAATTTTAAGTTAAAAACAAGTTTATTAATTATCAGTGACTCCATGGGTTTGTCATTTTTATAATTTATAACAAAAATTAACACTAATCTTGATCATTTTTGTGCGATTTATAACTAAGCCTTGACCTTCCCAAACCACGGTACGGATTGGGATTACTTTTCCACGTAGGCACGCGTATGTGATGTATTGGGGGAGGGGGAGGAATAAAGAAGCAAATATAACCTGAAATAAGTAAATCCTTCGCAAACAATGTCAGGGTTCTTTTATTGCATTCCAAAGTCTTGGAATAATTTTACGTAGTTTTAGGGTCAAAGTATAGTATTATTGTATTCAGTACATTATTTTATGGGGGGGGAAGGGCGCGATGAAAATAATGATCAGATATTGTGTCGCGAGTATTTCAACTTTGAGAGGCACTGGTGTACGCCATTTTACTGAGATTTGATATCATAGCATCTTAGAAATACTAATTGTTTCATTTTATTTTTTCAAATAAAGGAGTTCTTTATCCGACTTCAGTATTATTCAGTATTAGGGGAATTTTAAAAATACGTAAAATGATTCGTTTTTAAACAATTTAAAAAAATTAAATTACCGTAACATTCGGCATCTAACAACTACCTGTACTTTCAAGCTGATTTTTTAAATTTTTAGGTATATTCACCGCATAACCCGCACCCACTTTCTTTAATTCCTACAATTTGTTCACTCTCTTCCTTTATATATATTTATAATCCAAAATATATAAATACACATATAGCTATAGACCCTAAGATAACTATACTAAATAGGAAAAAATAGGCACAGTAGTACAATAACAAACTCATAGCCTTAGGATCCAGGATTGCAGGTTTAAACAAGTTTTAGGGCTAGCCAACCTTCACCTGTAGTTTGTCATACTACGCACCAAGAGGAAAGGTAAGAATAACATTGGGAGAAATTTAAATATTATAAATAAAATCACTACACCAATAAAATATAGTTATAAAATATTTAAATATATATATATATATATATATATATATATATATATATATATATATATATATATATGAGGGGATTTCCACATGAACATTCTTTAGAGGGCGCTGGCAACGCAGCCACCAGCGAGTTAACGAGGGAGATGGGGATTCAGCGAGTGGACTCTAGACGCGGAGGTTGATGATCCGGGACTGAGAAAAAGTTGATTACAAGAGAGACGCGTAGGTCACTCTCAACACCCAAATACCTGAGACTATAGTGAAGATTGAGTGTCATTAATTGTACTAGAACTGTCGTGAAGAGCCAGAGGTGTTTAATCGAATTGTAAATATTTTATTATATGTGTTAAAGATCTGTCGTAGTGATTAGAACTGTGTCTTTTGTCCAGCATTAAACGTTAGCTTAGCAAAAAACAAATGTGTGATCATTGAATACCCCTAGATTGATTAATTGAATATTAACTTCGCACTGTTCAGCTACACGAGGGCTTTTGGCGACGGACCACGTAAGTTTGAACCATGGTCAAGTGACGTGGACGACACCTGAGCTGGCACCCCCTCTCCTAACTACCCCACCACACCAACGGGAGGACGTTTCAGCTCTCGACAGATTTAACGTGCATCGCTGCCCTACACGGCGGGTCTTTAGTGGTACTGGGCTCGAATTCGTGACAAGGCAAGCCACGGTCCGATACTATACCACTCGGCTACCGCGGCCTGAATACCCTGAACTGTACCATACATATATATATATATATATATATATATATATATAGGGTGTTTCAGCTAAGATGTTACAAACTTCTAGGAGAGGTAGGGGACAACAGGACGACTCGAAGTATATAGGCAATGCTGGGTCGGAAATGCTTTCCTAAGGCTCCACGCGCCGACAAAATTTAGGGTGCAAAACTTCAACTGGTCTTAAAAAACGGGAAAAATTGTCGAAACGCTTTGGGTTTTGGTCAAAATTATTATTATTATTCATTATTTCATAAAAATTCTGAGCAATATTGCTGCTAAAACATTGCTAGAGGGCGCTTTAGACTTTGGAACGCTAGGAAAAAAAAATTTCAATATTTTTTTAAGTTTTTTTTTGATGGCTTTCATAAGTTGAAACTTTAACTTGAATTTTGATACCAGATTTGGTATCCTCCGAGGAAAGTTGATGTAAAAAATCGAACATTGTTCAGGGCACTTAAAGCACAAACGGTGCTAAAAAACGAGCAAAATAATTCTCCGACCATATAGTCCGGTTGGCAGTGCGCACGCTGGCATCTTCACACATACGTCATACTCGCAGTCATCATTACGCAGGCGTCAACATCCCGCCCGGCCTTGCTATGTCCACATGCAAGAACTTAACAATTTGTATCTTAACAAAAAATAAGCAATAAATTTTAAACATGAATTAATACTAATAAATATTAAGTGAATATCAAATTTCAGCAGAGAGAGAGAGATAATTAGCTTACGTTCTCAAATAATAAAATACATAATAATACATAGTAAGTAATTTGATACACAAAATAATACCAAAAAATTCTAACAATAAATTCCAAGTTAATAATATCATAAATAACTATACACATTTAATTTTCAATAGGCAGTATTAAAGCTTGCGAAGTTAAGTCACTGATTATCTCTGAATGGCCTTTGTTACAAGGCAAATAAATATACAAACGTAAACTTTAATTTCAGGACCTTTCCTCTGATATTTATTTTTGATAAAGAAGGGTCCACACACAAATCAATTCCAGTTGAATTAAAGACCTTATCGGGAATTATTCTTTCTTTTGGCAAATCGCCCATTTTTTGAGAACAAATTTTAGGATTAAATTTAAAGCAAATTACACAGTTATGCACAACTTTTCTGCAAATATTTCGCCCGTGAATTGGCCAATATTTCAGTCTAACCTGATAAAGTAAATGTTAAATACCCAAGATGAAAATATTTCTCATAGTATTTAACAATAATTATAGTTAGTTTACTTTTCGCAGGAAGCAATATAGGATGTTTACTCGAATAAGGAAGTCGGAGAGTGTTTCAGTCCCACCTACTCTAATGATTCCCTTTATCATCTAAAAATGGGGATAAATTTAAAATCTTACTTTTATTACAAATGTCATCACCATTTTTGCATAGCTCTAATTCTCCTTATAGAATGAGCTAAGCTGAACTTGTTTCATTAAATAAATTTCTGCTTCCCTCCATCTCATCTGAAGTAAGTGTCCCGTTTTCTTGTTAGTTGGATTTCTAATGTTAAATAGAAACCTGTAAAGAAAACTTAACACTCGAACGATAGTTAGAAATCTATTAGTACGAGAAAGTAAATGATCAAAAAATGTTTGATTAAAGTTTAAAGTCAATACAGTGTGTGTTCTTTAGAGTCCTTTGATTTTAGTTCAGGCAAATAATCTACTTCATTCAGTTCCGGGCACTCAGACAGTTTCTCGGAGTTCGTTAGTTCTTAGAAGTTGCTGGGCCAGTCCACCACTTCATGTTGGAAATAAGTGTATCAACACTAAGTCCCCTAGACAAGAAATCTGAGGGATTGTCTTGTCTGAGCAATGAAACCAAGAATCAGGATCAGTTAGCTTGGAGATCTCCTGCACCTGTTAGCCACGAATTGTTCTTCTTATCTTTTAGAAGAGCCTTTAATCCAGAATAGGGACTATTTTGGAGTCTGTCCGCGAATGACTTGCACCTCTTTTTCTTGCGGACGATTTCTTGCACCCTTGAACTCAATCGAGCTGCTACTAAAGCTCCCAGGAGCTCAAGTCGAGGCAAAGTAACTGCTTTCAGGGGTGCCACAGCACTCGTTTTTGAAGTGATGAGATTTACGAGCACTTCATTTTGTTTCCCTAGTTTCTTCGATGCAAGCTGCCGCCCCATAAGCGAGTTTCTTAGGAGGCATCGCAGAATATGTGAATTTCAATGTGAGGTCACCTCATCATTCGTTGAATCAAAAACTAAACTTGAATTCTAAGATTATCTAATAGGGGCAGTTCTTTACACCAAATTAACCACTTTTCCCTTTCAACTTTGGTGGGTAAAATTTCATCCCAAGTTATTTTTATCCAAAGTTCTTGTATATGAGGAGACATTTTGCCTGTATAGTAAAGGGCGAGAGCAATCCCAGGGGATCAAATATCTTCCCCATTGTTTGTACAGCAAATCTTTAGTATTTTCGTTTATCGAAACTACTAGTTCCAGCAAACCTTTAGTATCCAACGTCAGACAGTCAGTCTAGAGTTTGCCAAGCCATGCCTAACACTTTTGTTTTGTTTGTTCCTGACCTGATGGATGCATCCATGAGACAAAAGTCGAAACCTTCAGCCGCCCACCGGAGCCATTAAAACGGTACATTGCCGATCCATTTTCGCATCTCCATTCCCTGCTTCTTTGCATAATATTCTTAGCGTGGCGAGAGACATGGAAAAGAGCTGCCTCTCGAGTATCCTGTCCCGTAATCCAATCATCCACATACATGAAAGAATCTAAATGTTGTACTAGTTATGGGATGAATTTCGTTATATTTTCAAATGTGATATTTGGATTGTTGCTGCTGAGTAGAAATGGACTAGAATTAACTCCCAAATATCACCCCTGTTAAATCTATAAACCCGCAAAGTGAGCTTTCCCCAATACGTGGATTACTATCTGTCCATAAAAGAAGTTCAAGAAATCATGTATGTTTATCTCGCCAAGCAAATTTGAAGAGAAGCCTGACGAATATCCGAGTGATATTGCAACTCGATTTAGCCTGAAATTAATTAAAGACATCTAAAAGATTAGGATTCAAATTAGGTCCAGGCCACAAGCAATCGTTCAGTGATAGTTCGTTAGCGTTGGTGAAGCTCGCATCAAAAGCAATACGAAGTAGTAACACGACCTCTCCTTCTATCGCTTGGTGTGGTAAGTAATATATTAGTTTGTAGTACGTGTAATTCTGTACGTTAATGCTTAGAGCCTTTTCTATGATTCCTGGATTCAAATAATCTTGAATCGTTTCTTCGTATTGAGCGTAAAGGCGTTTTATCTCTTCGTAACCTTCGCCATAAACTCTGGAAGACGTTGCTTTGCCACAGAAATGTTATTCGACAATTCGTTCACAATGTTTGACGAAAAGGTAATTCAACCACATACCCGATTATTATTATATTGTACAGTTTCCTTAAAAATATTCCATAGCTTGGTCAAATCTTTTATGCCAAGGGATTCGAGCCTCAAAAACAGCTTTAATGTATCATCAACCGAATCATTATCTTTGAAAGTAACATAGAAAAGTTAGTTATTGGTTCCCGGAGTCGTCCTCCAGCAATCCCATCCAAATTCAGTTTCCTAAAGCAACGATTCTTTATTTACTTGCCTGTATACGTTATCTTTAATTATTCTCTAAAGAAAATATCCGCATTCAGTAAAGCGTGGAATTTCCTTAGCTTCGTAAAAATAGGATCTGATAATTCTAAAATTCAAGAATTTTTATTTCCGAAACATCCTAACGTAACACTTCGCGGTGTCAACCCGGTAATTTTTTCAGTCAGCACAAATTCCTACGTTTTCTCTTAAAAGTACCACTCTTTATTAGAAATTAAAGTATTAGTTCTTCCCTTTAAGTTTGTTTAATGAATTGAGTCCTGAACTGAGAATTTATTTTCTTCATTGCAATGTCAAAATCACCATTTCTGGATATAATATCAATGTTAGATGCTGAGTCCAAAATGACGGGACATTTTAGTTCTCGCCTTCATTATTTCCAGTAAGAAAACGCTACCAGTCGATATTAGCACGTTCTTTTATGTTGAGAAGCAGTGCTACTCAAAACTGTTCCTGTGTGGAAGAATCACCACATTCGATTCCCGGTCCTCCGGGTTTGTTAGTAC
>BMAU01006395.1:0-16936 GCA_019973935.1 Trichonephila clavipes | reverse complement strand
CAAGGATAACTCCAGTGCCAGGTAAGTATGCTGTCAAAAGACAAAGGCTATTACTTATTCTAATATGTATAACAAAAAAAGTGGTAATTTTACAATTATTGCATTGCTTTCTAGAACTTTTTGAACACGCTGATGTTCCAACGCTTCAAATTTCGGATAAGATTATTTACGGGGCCCCCTTTCATGTGCACTAAAGTTTCACGCTAGAATAGTTTTCGTTTTTCTTAAAAGACAGAACAATAGCTTGAATCAAGGATGGGCAAATAGCGGCCGGCAAACACAGAAAACCAAATAGAGTGAAAATCGATCAACACGTGACTGAGGGGGACTGGAACCTTTTTTTCGTGTTAAAGCCTATTGCAAATAAAATAAAAGCATATATTCATCAAAATTAAGTTTATTAGAGTACATTTTATTTACGTAGTTGCATTATATATATATATATATATATATATATATATGCATGAAAAAATAAAATTCAATGAAACAAAGACATTCACAAGAACTCAATGAAATTTAGTACAAAATTTAAAAGTTTGGTTTTTGATCAACAGCCTCAAGAGTTTTCTGTCTGTATTTTAGGAAAAATAACTGTTGGCAATTCTCCGAATTCTTTGCCATAGTGCTCGCAAAAAAATTCTTCTAAAGTAGAAAAAGAATACGCGAGCGAACTCGGTTTTTACTCTCATTGCGATGTACTCGTCACCGAATTCCAAAGTCAACTGATGAGAGATAAGACGTTTTTGTGAGTGAGTGAGTGAGTGAAGATTAACGTCGCACTGTTCAGCTGAACGAGGGCGTTTGGCGACGGACCACGTAATTTTGAACCATGGTCAAGTGACGTGGACGACACCTGAGCTGGCACCCCCTCTCCTAACTATCACACTACACCAACGGGAGGACGTTTCAGCTCTCGACAGATTTAACGCGCATCGCTGCCCTACACGGCGGGTCTTTAGTGGTACTGGGCTCGAACTCGTGACAAAGCCAGCCACGATCCGATACCTTTACCACTTGGCTACCGCTGCCATATGTCTATGTTTAAACCTCCTCCAGTTGGTGTGGTGTGGAAGTTAGTAGAGGAGGGCTGACTCAGGTATCATTCTCATCGCTTGATTATGGCTCATAATTAGGAGATCGGTTGCCAAAAGTGTTCGATTAACGAAAAAGTTCGGCGTTAATATTCCCTCACCCAACTCTTATTAAAAGTTGTATTTTTATGTTATTAATAATTGTACAAAATTTTTAATAATTGTGTGGTCATTGAAAACATATTTAATTAACATCGTAACTCTTATATAAATTAATTCAAATTATTGGAATTAAAAAATAGGAAGTGAGACCGAGACTGATTGTTTGACATGACAATAAATAAATAAATAAAATTTCTTTGCTCCCATAAAAATAATTTTTCCAACAAGCTTCAGTAGTAAAAGTATGAGTTAATAGCCATTTCCTTGAAAGAATCAATTATTCTCATAAATATCTCTTTTTATAAAAACAAAAAAGTGTTTTGTGTGTGTGATGGAAAACTAAATTTACATAAATTTACTTCTACTTAAGGTGAAGTTAATAAAAGAAACTACATCTTTACAACAACTACTATATGACTAGTAGTGAAAGTCAGAGGAATGAAAAAAGAGAATTTGCCTTAAGTTGGATCGAACTTATCCATAACACTGAAAATGTCGGTTTACCAGTCACAAAAATAAACGAAAATCAGGTATAATAAACTGAGATGATCTGATATTACAATTATTTGGGATGAAATGCTTTAAATGGCCATTTTCAATAGGAAAAAATATTCAGGAAATTATTCTTGCACTTTTTTGCTTCGTCTAAATACATGTTAATTTTTTTTCCTTAAGTTTTTGGACAAATATCGGGAACAAATGTGTTTACTTGAAATAATTGATTGATAGTGCCAATTTTGGACAATATTGCTAGCCATACTAATAAACAAAATGATTGGCATTTCTTGTATTGAATCCAATAAATTTTTAGTTTCAGATACCGCTGTATAATCATTTACATCAATGAATTCTTCTAGGTTATTACGAGTTTGTCCAAACATTGCATACACTGCTTTAACCGCATCTATTTTATGAAGTATTACGAAAAACGAGTGTGATCGGTCGCAGTTTGTAAAGAATTGCTTAAAGAAGTTTAATCAGGTAAATAAATAAGAAATTAAAAAAAAATCAAAACGCATGGAACGTTTTTAAATTTTTTAAAAACTATACTCATTTTTTTCTCACCAATTTTTTTGTATGATTTTAGTTCTATGTTACATAGAGCCAGTAAAAATTTGGGGCATGTTTGTAAGAAATTTTACTGCCTACTGTAGTTTTAAAATACAAATTAATGAAGCACTATATAACACTTTCACAACAATCAAATTAATTACACCAAAACATATATATGATTTCAAAACTCACTTCTTAAACTGGATTTAGAAATTCCATTCGATTGAAAGTTTAGTAAACACAATCTTTTATTACCAAACTATTGGAAGAAATGTTGTGTTGCCACTAAATTTTAAAACAATAGATTGTTTGCATTATTTCCTTAAAAGAATTTTAAAACTGTATAACCAACAAGACTCACTTCCGATTTTTTTTAATTCATAAAATTGATTATATTTTGACTTCTAGGTAACGTATCACAAAGCTAAAAGAGGAAAGACTTGTTAAAGCTGCTGTTTAAAGAGGAGAGGGGGTGGGTGCTAGCTCAAGGCTAATAGACGAAAAACACAAAAGAAATTTTAAAAGCCGTAATTTTTAATCTATTTTTTCAATCTTCGAACAGATTACGGATAATACTATTCTACATATGGAAAATTAGTTTCGTTAGATTATTTTAATAAATAATGAAGTTAGTAAATATTTAATTAAAATTTTGAGTATTTTTTGAAAAATCGTAAAAAAAAAACATTTCGTAATTTTTTATGACTGATTCTAAAAGAGAAAAGCATGAACTTGTTTAAAAAAATGTATCAATTCATTAACTCGAAAGGAAACTTAAAGGGAATGATTTAGAATCCATTTTTATAAAAGCATATCCATTATGACCCATTTAAAAAAAAATCGTAAAAAATAGAAAATATCATTATTTTGTAAAAAAATATACCATATCGTGGCAAAAAGAATGATCTTACCGATTCTGTAATTATTTTTTGTCTGAGATAGATAGTATGAATTAAATGTCGTTTTTTAAAACTAGGGGAAAATTCGGAACTTCATAAATTCATTTCTACCTTGTGAAGGTCTCCTAGGACCTCACTTTGAGAACGAGAATAAATAGGAGTCATGTAAGAACCAGTAGCCATTTTTATAAACAACTTTCTTTATTTGGTTATCTTATCCAAATAGAATCAAAGACTTATAAACAAATTTATCTAACTAGTATTATGAGGTTTTAAAGGCATTATCCTTTAAATTAACTTAATTAATTAATGATCAAATTAATTAATTATTAAATAAATATCACGCAGAGATTACCACGATAAGAGATCCCAGAATTATATTTAATAATGTTCTTATTGAACATTTAACTTTAATCTCACTCCTAAAACTTTAATGAGACTTTAAATACAAATCAATAGTTACCACTCGGAATCTCAATTCTTCTTGAGATTAAATATCTCCAACAAGAAATCTTCAATTTAAATTCACTATAACTTTCTGCTTCAATCTCTATCTCCTACTGCTCTAACTTTACTATTATGTTTGACTTAAATACTTAATCTAATCTGCATAACAAGGAATCCTCTCCGCTTTTTGGAGTTGATTGGAAATAGGTAGGGAATTAAATTTCCCTAAAAAGGTCGACTCAGAAGGTCAGTGATAAAGTTCCGTATAGATTTGTCAGAACCTTACCTTCATCGCTAACCGTAAGTAATAACGCGTAACGGAAATTTCTCCCTACCGTGCCATAAGAAGTTAACTTCAAAAAATTTCTTACAACTTTCATGAAACAACACGCATAGTTTTTGAATTACGAAATATTAAGCGATCTTTAATCATAACACACTCCAGTAATTTAAAATCCTAGGTCAAAGCTCGAAAGAGCCATCCAATCTGGTCATCTCCCCCACCCCACCCTACGACTATTTTTAGAAAGTAACGGGGGAGTAAGACAAAACCCGTATGCAAAGACGTAATCCCGGGTTACCTTATATTCTTTATACTTTGCGATCCCCCAATATTTTTCATGGAAAAAAAGCAGAATTAACGTTTGTGAAGTGAGTCAAGTCATTATATTTGTGTAGAAAAATATTCTTTTTCATGAAATATATAGTATTACTAATGTGAATTTAAGCAGCTTATGGCGTATAATTTTCTTCTAAAAGAAAGTTATTTTTACTTTGTGCTTAGAATGCATACACGTAGCGCCATTATATTAAAGCTTGCCGAACACGGCGTCAGAAAATTATAGAAGCAAAGATATATGTATTTTCCACAATTTTCTAGACAACAAATGACATTTCTACATTTCATGGTAAATTTATAAGAGAGTAATTTACGTTCTCTGTAAAAGTTTTACACCTATATAATGTGATAAAATGTTATAACGTTTTCAGTACACACATGTGGTTATATGAATTAATAGAAAATAAAAATTAAAACCGGGTTACTTTTATCATAACTACCAAAAAATTTATATATAGTTGAACGATTGTTGTTAATATCTCATAAACCTTACTACGAAGTGACTTGGTATCTCACCCCATTCGCCACGCAACACGGTACTTCAAAATGCCACGGAAGTGCAAGTATTAACGAAGGAAGAGATTTTTGTGAGGTGAAGGAAGGAATTATCAGTGAAGTGCATATCTATTTTAAGAGCTTGAAGGGGCCGCGCACGGCGCAGCCCCGCTACCAAAAATTGTGCACCCCAAGCAACCGCTGTTTGCGGATGTGGCGAACGTCAGCCTACCGTGCAATGATAGGCCCCGGACCGACGCCTGAGACCACCCTGAAGCTGGAAGAAGAAGCCGCTGGACTAGATGAACAGATCAAAGCCCTTGAAGGTAATATGTCTGAATTATTACCGTGCCCAGTGTCCTTATGCGCGCATAACTTTAAATACAAAAATAATAAGAAAAGATCGGCTGAACCTATTCTTAGCCAGCCAAGTTAACTCTTAAAAATAATAATGATAAATCTAAAAAATCTGATGATGAGGAATTTAAATTACCGCGGAAAACAAGTAAAGGTACTAACGTTCCTAAGAGGATAGCAAAATTATCGCGACCAAAAATAAATTTGCAGCTCTCAACGCTGCAGACAAGGACGTCGAGGTTGTCACCCCTGCTGCCCCCCGAATTAAGCCGATCATGATGAAGCTTTTTCCGAATATAATCTTATCCTGCAAGAGATCCACAGAACTCACCCAACCGCCACCAACACTCACGTAGGTGGCTGGATTAAAATCCAAACTGAAAGCTCGACCATCACAGGGAAATAACTTCGTTTCTCTCTGACAAAAAAATGTCAGCACTACGTCACTGACCCACTCAGCAATAGGAAGGCCACCAAAGTGGTCGGCAAAGGCCTCCTGGCCACCACTGACCCGAGGAAATTAAAAAGACCTCATTGACCAAGGAATTAATATTCCCCCAAATCGCGCAACTACGCCAATTTAAACTAAAAGCCCTCATTCATGATAGAAATCGCTCGAGATGAAATGGTCAGACGATATCTTTAAAATAAAAATTGCCTATATGCAACCGTACCGACCTCAAAAAGCCTGACTCCATGCAGTGCTACAACTGCAACTTTTCATCATGCAAGCCAGAACCGTAGCATTGAAAAACGCGCCGCCTGAAATGCGGCGAAGAGCACACAGAACTGGCCAGTGTAGCATCAAAGAAAAATCAATAACCCGACTTGCATTAATTGTAACGCGAAAGGCCATGCGCGGCCTCCTCACGACCGAATGTCCCTTTTACTAAGCCCAGAAAAGGGCAAAGGGCCAACCACAAAAAGATAATAAAAAACACCTTAACCCAAACAGCAAGCTAGCGCAGCAATAAATACCAGCTTGAGGGCATTATGCTCAAGTCGTTCAAAGGCAAAACCCCAACAGAGGGCAGCACGCGGAACTGACTCCTCGGCGTCCAACAACGATAATAACAATAAATTTCAAGGAATAAATCTGAAGCAATTAATGCTTCCACCAGGACAGGAAGGGAGAATTCTCCTTCCTCACGCCATCTTCGAAATGAAAGATTTTCGACTATTTTCCAAATTTAATTTCGGAGATGAAAAAATCTTCGCAGTGCTCAGATCCAACAGACAAAGAGCTCATTGTCTGTTAAAGGGTATCTGTACCTCAATCTCCTCTCTAGATATCAATAATGAGTAATTCTTTTTCGGTCTTACTATATTCTCCTGGAACGCAGACGCGAGTGAGATCGCGTATTGTTGAGATGCGCGATTTCATTGATAAAGCACGCCCTGATTTGTTACTTTTACAAGAAACACATCTGAGACCAGAGCATTCTTTTAGCATCCCTAACTACGTCTGTTATAGGAACGACAGGCCCAACTCACGTCCATGGCTGGGGGTGGTACTGCGATCCTCATTAAAGAAATATTTCTCATTTTCATGTCCCCACCCCTCCTCTCCGTACTGGAGGAAGCAACTCTCGTTGCACTCACCCTCTAATGATCAAGAACCTTTCATGGTTGCGTCTATTTACATCCCACCTAACCCCAACTATCAGAAACCTGAGTGCCGACCTCGACACTTTATTCAAAATTTTAACACGGCCATTCTGGCCGGCGATTACAACGCTAAACATACCTCTGGGGTTGCGGTAGCAGTGATCCAAGAGGTAACTACTGCTAAAATATATCACCAATAATAATCTTGATTTAATTGCTCCCCCTACCCCAACCCGCTATGGATATAGATCCGCTTCCACTATTGACTACGCCCTGATTAAGAATTTAAACTGGCCCTGCACTGCAGATTCCCTCGCGGAACTCAGTTCGGACCACAATCCCATTAGATTTTTATTTTCCAAGGACTCCTAAATTTGAAATTCCCCGCCTCAATTAAATACTACTTGGGTATTTTTACTAAAATTTTAACAAACCCGAAAATTTCGATCTTCCAGTTGCCAACTCCAAACAAAAAGAGATTGACCACCAAGTGAGGGCAATCTCACCACTGAAATTTAAATGCACATGCAAGTGCCTCTAGACCCTTCTACCAAACGGAGCGACCGTACGTCCAGGGCGAGCTAAAAGGACTAATCAAAGATCGTAATAAAGCCAGGAAAACCTGGCAACAAACAAGACACCCACAACACAAAAACAGAACTCAACAGATTACAAAACATCATAAAAAGAAAAATCTATCACTACAGACAACAAGCATGGGAGGATAACCTGCTTACCCTGAATGCCGAAGACAACTCCCTGTGGGGAATTGCAAAAGCGTTTGAAAGAAAAGCCTCCCAATCTCTCCGCCCTTAATGGCCCTACCGGTATTGCTCTCAGTGATACAAATAAACAGAAGTAATTGCTCAATCACTTGAGAGTCAATTTCAACTTAATGACATACACAACCCACACAAAGACGAGGTCATCACCAGCGTTGTTGATGCACCTAGATTCTAATGCTAACAATATCGATCTAATTCCCCCCACTCTCCCATCTGAAATAATTCAGATCATTAAAAAGATTAAAATTAAAAATGTCCTGGGAGATGGGATAACAAATAAAATGATCAAAAAGCTTCCCTAAACTAACCATTTTCAAGATTACTAACATTGTGAATAACATGCTTACTCCGAGATATTTCCCTAAATCATGGAAGACTGCGGTCGTCGTACCGATTTTAAAACCTGGCAAAATTCACGGCCCTGGCCGAATCATACGAACCTATCAGTCTACTTCCTGTCCTTAGTAAACTGGCTGAAAAAATTATTCTAGCCAGACTCAACGACTACCTCGAAAGAGAAAAAAATCCTGATTCGGAGCAGCACGGTTTCCGCCCTCGTCTCTCCACTTCCACCAACTTCTCCAGAGTCGTTGAATTTATTAAGGGGAAGGAAACAACAATGATGAATGCACGGCCGCGGTCTTCCTTGATATTCAAAAGCTTTTGACAGAGTATGGCATACTGGCCTACTCTTCAAACTAATTACCTATAAAATTCCGCCCCCTTATTTTCTAATAAATTCTTATATTTCTGATCGCTCTTTAGTGTCAAAATTAATCGAACATACTCAACTTAAAAAGATTTGCGCAGGAGTGGCCCAAGGGTCCATCCCTTTCGCCCCCACCCTTTTCAATCTCTACGTAAATGATATTATTAAAAATACTAACACTCAACTTTACCTATATGCAGATGATACAGCCATACCAGCAGACACAGAAATCTCAACACTCTTGTTGAAAACATAAATGAACACTTCTTAGCTCACCTGAGATTTGGCTCCGTGTGGAAGATAGCCCTTAATTCGTCAAAACGGAAGCGGTTTTCTTTTCCAAAAAGGCAACCCCCCCTGAAATTACCTTGCAAAACCAAAGAATCCCATGGTCTCAGCACACCACCAAGTATCTGGTGTCATTATTGATAAAACCCTCACTTTCAGACAACACATCACATATATTAGAGATAAATTTAAAAATACAACGCGTAAATTATACTCCCTAATTTGCAGAAAAAGTCTAAATTAAGTAGACATAACAAACTGCTTATCTACACTCTGATTCTAAAACCTTTACTTACCTACGCCTCCCCCGTGTGGGGACATGCAGCAAAAACGAATATTAATTTACTAGAAACCTCGCAAAATGTTTTAATCAGACAAATTTGTAATGCTCATTGGTACATGAGAAATAAAGACTTAAGAATAGCTTGTAACGTACCTTACTCTAAGAAAAACTTTCAGAAAATTAGCCACTAATTTTTTTCAAGAATATAGATGAATCTGACAATGCATCTATAAATAGCATTACTCCATATTTTTCCCACTTCTCTGTTAAACGGCCAAGAGACATCTTGGTCAATCCTGATTTTGATTAATTCCTTTTTATTCTAAATTTTTAAAATGTTTTATTTCGTAACTTTTAAATTTCTCTTCCCGGCCTACGGTCCAACTCTGTTGAACCACAGGTACGCTCTGATTGGCTACGGATGATTTTGACGGATGATTTTGAAAACAGGAATCTAGTATGCGTCAGCATTCTTCTATCCTCTATCTGGGACTCTGATTTTCATGGTTTTGGAAACTTGGGCTTGAAGAGAGGGCGTGACTTCCAGAGGAGGAGATCCAATGGCAGTGCAGGAGGCGTTGGCTATGGAGCGATCGTTGATTGGAGGATGGCAGTGAGCTTTTAAGATTGAAAATCATGTACTTTGAAATAGAAAGTGACTTTAACTTAATTTAAAAAGAGAAATTTGAATAATTTGAGAGAATTTTAAAAGTTAAGGGGTAAAAAATAAAAGTTACAATTAAGAATGATAGGGAAATTTAAATATTGTTCATTATAGCTTCTGCCAGAAGGCAGGTTTTTCTTCGTCGGAATTTGCTGTTTTAAATTTAGAGAGAAGGTCGAGGATTTTGGGGTTATTCTTTACGAGGTTTGAGATAGTATTAAAAAGTTCCAGAACTTGGGAAAAAATCTGAACTGTTATTATCTTGAGTAAGGAATCCACTGGAAGAGTCTTCCTTTTTATTTGCAGTTAGGTTTTCGGTTTTCGGAGGGGATCTGATTGGGGATTTCTCCGCTAACAACGTTAGCGAAGGAAATTCCCTCTTTTAGTCCATTTGCTTGAAAAATTTTTTTTTTAATCGGGTCGGAAAAGGCAGCGCCTTTTTTGGGTTGGGAATTTGGGACATTTAGTATAACATGCCGAGTGACCGAAGTCCTGGCAGTTGATACAAAATGGGTTTTCTTGTCGTTTTTGATGTGACAGTTTCGCGTGGCATGGTCTTTACCGCATTTAAGGCATCTTGGTTTCATAAAAACAATTCGCGGCAGTATGGTAGAAGTTATTGCAGTTGAAGCATTGGGTTATTCCTCTAACGAGGTAACCTTCTACTTTCACCTGCAAATAACCCAACTTTTGATGTCAAAAATTTTACTATTTAAGTCGTTTCTTGGTAAAGTAATTAGGAAATATGGGAGGGATTTTTAGTTCTTTTGAGATTAGTTGCGTGCAGCTATCTATATTGAATCCGATTAATTTTAAGTCGTTAGTGATATCAGTAATTAAAGCAGAATTAGGGAGGCCTTTAATAAGGCTTTAATTGGTTTATCTTTTTGGCGTTTGAGAATGTAAAATTCGAAATCTTTATCAGTCTCTAAAAAGTGTTTAAGTTTTCTGTATTCTTCATGGTCGGTGGAGACATTTTTACGACGTCATTAACGATTCTATTACGTAAATTAGGGAATTTTTCTGAGATGCATTTAATTTGCTCTCTGAAATTGTCTTTGATTTTAAGCATTATAGGGTGAGGGGGGGAATGTTGGGTGTAACTACTTCGGTAGTTACTGTTTCAATCGAAGGAGGATGCTCGACATCCCTGTTCAAGATCGGAGAAACTATTGTTAGTTTCTATGGGGTCCTGGGTGGAGGTAGGAGAGATCTGGCAGCCGTCTTTTCGGAAAGATAAACTCTTCCGTAGAATCCTTACCTTTTCTGTTTACGTTTTTTGCTAAATTTTTTCTTAGATTTGCTATTGATTTTAGATTTATTTTCAATCTTATTTTCAAAAACAGGAGGGGAGGGAACAAAATTATTTTCCCTCTTCTACACTGAGGTAGAGGGAATCTTATGATCCTGGCAGTCTGAGATAGTACATGGTGGAGGGTTTGAAGCTCACTTACCATCTCCGCTTTTCTCCTGATCATGGCCTGTTTGCCGGAAATGTACATGTCCATGAAAGAATTTCGGGGCTGGGAGAAACGTCCGTCCATCCCGTGAATAGATAGATGAAGAGCTGAGAGATACCTGTGACAGTATCTCTCTAAGTTTCGCGCAGGCGGAAACTTGGTCAAATTTTGACGGCGAAAGTTCCATATAATCGCTTGATTCGCTCATGATGATTCGACAGGTCGTGAAGCTCGCAGGTGCGTGGTCTTCATTCTGATTTGGCTACCCCTTCTTCTAAGTACTTATACTTCATTAGCCGAACTTTTCGCTCGGCCAACCAGATCGCTTTCTCTCTTCTACAAGTCTAAATTACATTGCCAAGATCTTTTTTCCGCGCTCTCTGATCGTCAGTTTTTGCTGCACTCGGATTGGCTAGGATAACTCCGCCTACTTTTCAACAAGTTACTCTGATTTTTTCTAAGTTCAATGTTTTTCTATGTTTTCAAAGTTAAATTTTTAATAGTTTCTGAAACCTCACATCCAAGTAAATTTTATTTTCATAATCTACAGAACTCATATATTATAAAAAATGATCATTTTCCTAAAACTGGGCATTGGTAGAATTCATTAAAGGCATATAAAAACTACCTGATAGAGGAGATTAGGGGGCCGACAGGCCTAGGTGCTCCAAATAAGTCTGTCAACGATCAATTGAGTTTGGGTGCCGAGGCGATCCCCAGAGCTCGCTTCGCTATTGGCCGGCTTACTCTGTTCCTATTGGTCGAGAGTAAGTTAGTAGAAGTTTTTGAGATTTTAACGGAAGAATTTTACGAATGAAAGAGATTAAATTAAAATATTGCGAGGGTCTATTAAAAAGAAGGATTAATATCATATTTTCTATCCGAGCAATTGCTCGGTTAGTATGATTGTCTATATTATTAAAAAATTTAGTAGCTATTTTTTTTTGAAGAAACATTTTAAGGTTTTAAGTTTGATTGCTAATCTGATATCATCATTCTAACATACCACGGAGAATCCGTGATAATTTTAATAATTTTGTTTTGAGCTGATTCCAGCATCTTGATGTTAGAATAGGCTGCGTGGCCCCAGATTGACTTGCATATTGTAGAATTGGTCTGAGAACGAGTTTATAAATAAGCATTTTATTTCTTAAAGATAAAAGCATGATTTCCGTGCAATTAAGGGGAAAACTTTAGTATGACGGAAATATTGAAATTTCACGTATATGTATAATGTGTTGTTTAAAAGTGAGTCTTTTATCTAGGATTACTCCTAGGTATTTGGTGCTTTGGACCAGGGTACGTTGCGTATTTGTGTAAATATAGTTTCGGTGGTTCTTTTTGATGTGGTGAGAGAAGAAGACGGCCTCTGTTTTTGCTACATTTAGAGCAATTTTCCAAGTAGAGAACCAGTCTTCTAGTTTGGCTATATGTTTGTGTAAAAAGTGAGTAACGAGTTGTAATTCGTTACTTTGTGCCAGGATCGCCGTGTCGTCGGCAAACATGCAAATCGTGGATTGGCTGGTTCTAGGGATGTCATTTACATATATATTAAATAATATTGGCGAGATGGAACTGCCCTGGGGCGTTCCAGCGTTAATTTTCCTATTAGTCGAATGTATATTATTTACTTTGACCGCGAAGGATCTGTTAGTATAGGAAGGAAGAAATTAATTTAATTAAGTGGGAGGGGTGTTAATTTTGATTAATTTGTAGAGTAGCCCCCCATGCCATACTCTATCAAACGCTTTTTGAATATCTAGGAAAACAGCTCCGGTTGATTTCCGGTCGCGAAATCCTGTCTTTATGTAATCTCCACCACCCGCAGAAGCTGGTGTGATGTGGAGAGTCCGGCTCGGAAGCCGTGTTGTTGGGGAATTAAAATGTCGTTATCGTTGAGATGTTGACAAAGTCTTTTTTTAATAACTTTCTCAGTAATTTTACTGAGAACAGGTAGTAATGATATTGGGCGGAAACTATCTGGGAGAGTAGGGTCTTTCCCAGGTTTTAGGATCGGAATAACCGAAGCTGTTTTCCACATTTTTGGGAAGTATCCCCACAGTTAGAATATTATTTTATAATATTAGTTAACTGGAAGACGACCGATCTATTGAAATGTTTGCACATTTTGTTAGTAATGCCCTCTCGGCCTGGGGCTTTTAATTTTAAAGTTGTTAATTATTTGAACTATTTCAGAGGGTTTTAGTAATAGAAGGTGAATCGTCGAAGTTATTTTCGTTGTTGAAGAACCTAGTAACCAGCCTTATGTGGTTGTTGTCTTGAGTTGGGTTTGAGATGTTGTTAAGCTGAAATTGGCTTTCTAGCGAGTTCGCTAGTGTTTCAGCTTTTTCCTCGTCTGTGTAGGCGATCCCGGTGTTGCCTTTAAGGGCTGGAGATGGGGGATCTCTCTTCTTCTTAAGGCCT
This sequence comes from Trichonephila clavipes, assembly GCA_019973935.1. NCBI lineage: Eukaryota > Metazoa > Arthropoda > Arachnida > Araneae > Nephilidae > Trichonephila > Trichonephila clavipes. Next base: position 3,652 of record BMAU01006395.1, on the reverse strand, counting down.
TCTGGTCATGCTCCACAGGGAACCATCGACCGTGTCTAAAGAAGCGAGTTTGTCCTCCCATTGTTTCTGAGTGACTGCTTGAATTTTCCTTTTGATCTTGTTTTGGATTCTGTATTAAGTATTGTTTTGTCAATAGTGGATTTCTGAGTATTGATAAATTTTACGTGCTCTGTTTCTAGTTTTAAAGAGTGTTCTTAAGTCGTTATCAATGTAGTAGTTATTATTAGGTGTATTTGCTTAGATGAATTGTCGTAAGCTGTGAGAATTTGATTTGTGAGAGTGGAGACCTGCTCGTCTATTTCCTCTCCCGAGTGTGCTGTGATTGGTTGAAAAAGTGGGTGTCGGCTAGATGAAAGCGAAATCGTTCCCAGTTAGTGGAAACGTTTCTTGTGGGAAAATTAAAATTCGTATCAGATCTTTTTGTCAGTGAAGGTTTTAAGCTCACAGAGATGAAAAGAGTTTGGAGCGCTTGGAAATGAGCACGAGCGATCGAGATGACCGCCCCTACTCCCCGTAGTGCCCGAAAGGAAGAACGGAGCTGGCTTTCGAATCTGGGAGGAATAGAAAATGGCAAGGTCAGAACTGAGAGAAAATTGTTTCAATGAAAGTTATGTAAACCTAATTTGAGGAAAGGCGTTAGAGTAGGCCGCATGACAAAGAAAAATTACATCGCAATCTCTTTTTGCCATCGATTCTTTTCGGTGGTTATAGGTTCGATCCTTACTCGAAAAATATACAGAAAATGAAAATAAAAGCTTTTATTTATTTAAAATAATATATGGAAAATGAGGAGAGAGAAAAGGGTTTTTCGGAATGTATAAAAAATATTTTTAAGTATTTCGTTTAAAATAAAAGACAGTCATCAAACTTTCGGGGTAGAGATTAAATACGCTCTCCGTTTTACGAGCAAGTATATAAAGACCCGTGCAAATATTTTCGCTCTGAAAATGAAAAATATTTCTTTGAGCAAAACATTATTTCACATTGCTCTTTTGCTGAGTGTTATTGTTGTTGAATTCATAGTTTTTACAATTTATTTCCAAACGCAAAACAACAATCGAACCATCTGAAAAATTAAATATTTCCAGCTCTACTTGTTTGTCTCCAAGCACATCGGTCGAAAAATCTTTCTTTACATCTGTATGAAAAACAAACAAGAGATATTTGATATTCGATATTTTCTCTAACCATACTGTCAATCTATTCCAGAGATTTTAGGTGCAATTAACAAAGCAAGAATTCAGAAAGTTTGCGATAGTGTGCTGAATCAATGTCTCTACAACTCAAATTTCCTTCGACAATGATAATCAATGGCCCAGCCAGTGGAAAGACACATTTAGTCCGGAAACTTATTTCAGAGCAAGTGTATGAAGTTCCAATAAAAAAAAACAGTCTGGTGTTGGCAAAATATTTCAACAGTGGTTTCAATGAAGAGAAAAATATTAAATTCATAGAAGGATTGCCAACGGAAGACGAAAAAAATTTCAACTTTTAATTATTGATGATCTTATGAATTCTCTAACAAATGATATAGCACAAATGTTTACGGTTGATCTCATCATAAAAATTTCAGCATAATTTTGATCACTCAAAATCTCTTTCCCCGTATTCAAGTAGCAAGAGATATAAGCCTGATACTCATTACATAATTCTTTTCGAAATAATAGAGACTGATCGCAAATTGCATGTTTCGGTCGAGGAGGTATTTTCTGATCGCTCAAATTTTTCATGGACGCCTATAAAAGACGACAGCGGAAAATATCAATATCTACTAGTGGACCGCTTTCCAACTACAGATGAAGAACTGAGATTGCGACAATCGCTCTTTCTCGATCAAAGAGGGCTTAAGCGGGTGGGTTTATGTGCCGGAATAAAAAAAAAATGAATCGAATTAAACGACATGTGCACTTGTTGTATTGTCTTATCCTCTGCGAATCCGCAACAAAGAAATGCAATATTAAAAAAGTACCACGAACGAACAGATAAAAAACATTGTGCGAAATATGTCAGAATGTATTAGAGGGAAACGTGTCAAAAGCGAAGGTTCGACAGTTTGTCGCTATAAGAAAGTTATCCGCCAGTTAGCTGGACTGAAATATCCCCATAGCCCGAAACACAAGTTATTGACAAACCAAACAGGCGGTTTTTACCTTCGTTCTTCCAGCTGTCCTGAGATTGGTTGGAGGTCTTGTAGAAAGCAGAAAACGAATTTTAAAAAATGGCTCAAAATGGCTTTGGTTCCAAAAAGAACTAGTGTCAGAATATTATCAACTAAAAACAAACCAGAAAATACGAGTTGATAGTATTTCAAACCTCCTTAAGGCTACGACGAGGGAAAAAGTCAGACGATGAAAGCGAAACTTTATCCTCATTGATCCCTGAAATATCAGCGCTTGATGCAGCCTCCACTCAAAACCATTTGAAATTCCTAAGGAACTTTTATAAGAAACAGAGGTTGAACAAGAACAAATTACTCCCATGATATCCATGACAAATATGATTGCAAAATTTATTGTGGCTATACTATTCCAAAATCGAGAAAAAAATACATCATACCCATTTTGGAAAAACTTAGAGACGTCAATTACACATTTAATGAAATGAACGAATTGCAAAAGACGGGAAAACAGAATATAGAAGCAATGGAATTGATTTATTTAGTTCTTTGATGAGAAACGAACGAGATAACAGAAACCTTCCTCCCGGTTTTCGCATTTCAAGGAATATTGAATGCGAACATACCTATAGAGTGGATTTAGCAATAAAATGTGAAAGAGCTTATGCTTCTTCCACAAGCTGATCCGAAATGTAGCTGATCAAAGTTCTCCGATCGCCTGAATGAATCGAAACCTAAGAAATTGTCAATAGTTGAAAGATTGCAAGCATTCCAGCCCAGAAACAAAACCTGTAAGAAAAGAATTAAAAGAAAAACATTTTCCTGATCCTGAGACCACCTCTGATAAGCAGCAATGGACCTCCCGGAAGAGACTCAAAAGATTGCCGGAAAAGCTGTCTTGAAGACGTGGAGAAACTGAAGAAACTGTACTTACAATCCCAAAGAACCAGCTTCGTTCGGCGGTGTCAAAGACTCTCCGAGATGCAAGAAGCGGTTTAAAAAAAAAACTCGTGTTCGGAAAATTTCTTTCGGGAGAAGATCCTTATACACTTCATTTCCCTGTACGATATAAAATTTCAAAGACGAAAAACGATTGCATATGGGGTGAACGAGTTGTGGCAGAGTGATTTAGTGGATTGCAGAAAATATCACGCTTCAACAGAGGCTATCGATATCTTCTAACTATTATTGATGTTATGTCTAGATATTTAAGAGCATTTCCCGATCAGAGACAAAAGCTGGTACGATCAGCTAAAGTTTTCCACAAAGTTTTTAAAGGAGTTCGACCTAAAAATATTCAAACAGATAAAGGTAAAGAGTTTTACAACAAAACGGTTAGTAGATTATTAAAAAGCAAATTTAACATTCCACCCACTATTCAACAAAAGAAAGCGAAGCAAAATGCGCTATTTTTGGAAAGAGCACACAAAACATTGCAAAATAAAATGTTTCGCGTTTTCACACATGCGCAATTCATATATAGTATGTTTAGATATTTTAAAACCCCCTGGTTGATTCATACAACTATTCTGTTCA